>JAAXOA010001627.1:0-15335 GCA_036561885.1 Salina celebensis
GAAAATTTATAATAAAAAGTAGGACAAATATTAATGAAATATTTTAACGAAGTCTACTGACAATTTATTACGGAAAGCAATAAGCTGAAGAGAACAAAAATATTTAGTTGAAAAGTGGCAGGAAATTGAAGTTAATAATCATGATAGGGTCCCACGTTTTTATCGCTGGTTTCTTTCTCTGTGTAACCTCGGCCAGGATTGGAGTGGAAGCGGAGAAAGTAAGTAACTTAAGCTTCAAAACCTGTGTTTAGTAATAATGAGATGTGTTTTGGCTAGGTGGACAAGCAGCACAGAGATAGTCACCATGAAAAAGACTACTTTCACCAAAGAGTAAAGCGATACTCAGGACCATACAGCTTGAACAATCTAATAGACGATGATGACCTCTACGCTATGGAGAAACGATACAGGTGCGCATAAAAAACAATTTGTTCATTTTTGCAGGTATATGTAAAGTATTTTTTATAGGTCCGCTTCAATGGGCGGAAATCCTGCAGCATCCCATTTCCGGGAGCTACAGTCGCGCCAAAGAAAACGTCCTTCGCCATCCCTAGAAGAAACTAGCATTTCTCCGTCACAAATTCAATCTTACCGGAACCTTATGCTCTACTCAGGAAGACATCCTATTGATGAGGGTGACATTGATTTAGGTACTCAGGATGACCAAATTGTGCCCGAAGTGTCAAGTAGTAGCGGTAGCATTGGGCCATTGTCGGATGATGATCTG
The DNA here is from genome assembly GCA_036561885.1 of Salina celebensis. Lineage (NCBI taxonomy): Eukaryota > Metazoa > Arthropoda > Collembola > Entomobryomorpha > Paronellidae > Salina > Salina celebensis. The sequence goes on from JAAXOA010001627.1 coordinate 728, forward strand.
CAGGCGTTGCTGATTCTACTTGAGCAATACAAGTTGCAAGGAAAATCACCCTCGGGGAGAAACTTTTACACTCCTCCAGCCCAATATTTTACTCCTGCGATGGATATGGCCAGCCCAGGGAAAAGGGAAACAGGAAAACGAGAAACGGGAAAGAGAACAGCTAAAGTGAAAGGTGCGCTGATGATGGAGCAACCGATGAGTTTTGAGAATTCTTTGGGAGGAGACACTTATCCAGTGTTCTTGAGTCAAAAGAGGTCCAAAAGGGTTGGCCATGTTCCGATGCAAGTGGTAAATACTACTTTTCTTATTCTTACATTCCTATTGATTACTTTTTGGCTTAAAACGGGCGACGCATTATACACGTTCATTTCATTCATATTCATTAATTTCATTGTTCAGAATCTTCCAATGTTGAATGCAACGCATTATGTCATTCATATATTTTTTGCATGTCATTTCATTCAATTGGCTCGCCAAGAAACCACTTACAAGATTCAAAAAACAGACTGGACCTGGAACAGATTCCGATTTAAACAAGTATTTTCGCAGCGGCAAGCATTAAAGGTGAGCAAGCTGAAAATCATGCATCAAAACATTCTACTTTGACACCCACAACCGTCATTTCCTCTATGAACCAACTTCCAGCTCCCTCCAACATAAAAGAGAAGAAATCAATAGATTGGTCCAATTATTTTGGAATTGATAAGCGAAGTAATAACGAAAAGCACGTTGAGAAGGATACTGCAACAAGTGATGTGAAGGATAAGATCCCCAGCGAAGACCCACATGAACCTCATTCACATTTGCAGAATGAAAAGGTTATTTCTAGCACTACATCAATGCCCACATCTACGATAACTTCAACTAACGGGGCATCCCGAGATACCCGAACAAAAAGTGACGTTACCGATAAAGCGTTAGAAAAGAATCAAGAGAGCGAAAATGCGAAAAAAGCTGAATCAGACAAACAGTGGATCTTGAAAGAATTCTACAAAACATTAGCAATGTCCACCAATGTTAAAAGGAAGCGTGAAACTCCGTAAGTGCTGGCATACCGCAAAATAGAATTATTCATTAAAAATTACTACTTCCTTTCATTTCCACTTGTTTGGTTTCATATAGAGCTAATGAGGATGGAAATAACATAGCCAAGCTAGAAAAGATGGAAAAGAAAATGGCGGAAGCTGGGGATAAAATTATTTGGGACACTCTGAAATACACTGGGGCACACAAAGACGAGGAACTTTCACCATCCCAATTGGCCCAAGTAAAAAATCAAATTATTGGCAAGCTTGCTGCAGCATACAGGTAAACACACGAAACGATAATACAATTATAAAACAAACAAAACACGGTAGGTCAACATTGTTAAACTTTCATCTTTGATATCTCCTTTCCGATAGCCTGGAGAAAGTTCGTGAGGCAATCGAAGACTTCCGTCAGCAGCTGAAAGACAAACAGCAGTATTACTAAGCTGTTGAAAACTTTAATATCTGAAATTGTTCGCAATCGGTGAGATACTTACTAAACATTGTATCAGTCCACCCATATTTCCCGGATATTGCAATACTGATGTACTCAACCAGAAGAAAGATCTAGTTATACACATTAGCTTGTGGTTATGTATTTATGATACAGAATATAAAGTTAAGTATATGCACGTTATATGAATGTAGTTTTTGAATAGAATAATACTAATGGATGTATAGCCTGGTGCCAATAGTCTAAAGAATTTAGTAGATACGTTGATATGACATGAATCAGATATAAGGCAACTTATTGCAATTTTGCAATCAAAGAATAACGAAACGTATATGAAGCCAATGAGTGGAAAGATCAATAACAAGAAAAAAATGCATACCTATCCTCATAATAACTAAGTTTATAACTGCGTACAAAAAGTCAGTAGTAAAACATATAGAAATGCAACTAATTATTTGCAAACTGATATTGATATATATTGTGTGTATTTTTCTTTATCTATAACCTGTCTATGTCTGTGTACCTGCTTTATTCCTAATTATTATTAATGTTCATTATTTCTCAATAATGGAAGCTGGCGACCATGAATGATGTTGAACAAAACGATCAATGAATGTGATGAGATGAACTAAAACCGTCAATAAATCATAGGCTATTAATTTTCAAAATGCCGTATTATGTTTTCTTGTGTTTATATATATTATATTATGTAACTTGATATGATGACTTGGATGGGGTGGACAATAAAATAAAGGCGTGTGTTTAAAAAAAATAACTCTGAACTGATGTCAATGCCCACATGAAATATGAGTTTTCTTGAGTAATTTTTCCGTGTCCAATAACTCAAAATAACACAATGATGGAATGATGAATTAGAAGTTAGCACGACAAAGTCTGTACACAGAATTCCATTCCTGTGACAGGTTTTTAAGGGTCAAGCCACTGTTCGGCTTGGATATACAATCATTGAAGATCTTTTTTTATACTTACAGATTCGTATTGATTGAGTGAGATGTAGTTTTGTACTTTCTTAAAATCCAACTTAATATTTTCTGCAACTTAATCTTTACCAGGAAAGTCTTAATTATTAATATTAAACAAACGACAGTAAAACTTGAGGCATTTAGATAAACGGTTTTTAACATTCCAGAAATGAATGGATTTTTAGTGAGAAAATACTCATGAGGTAAATTAAAAACGTTCCTTACAATAATGCGTTAACTTTCCATTATGACGAAAGAATGCAACTACTACTTGAAAAAGTACGAAATGTTTTATAAACTTTGAGTATATAGATAAGTTTGTTATCTGCGGAAAAGTAACATCAGGTAACATTTAAAATTTGAAAATTATCGGAATAGAAAATGAAGACATCTTGTTTCTTGCTCTTAAATGCAACAATTAACTGGCTTGTTTACATAATGCTCCTAAGACCTGAGCCTGTTCTTCCAATACTTGTGCGAGACGTCTTCTCTTAAAGCGCATAGCCTCGCGAACTAAAGATTTAACAAATTTAAACCTTGTATCGTACGAGCCTGCCATCATGGTCAATCGACTAAGAACGTACTCCACCCCTGCAATAGACAAGAAAAAGAAAACATTTCCAGGTATGCGTTAGTACCAGTAAAGCAAACCAACTGCACTGCTATCGATGAAAGTAAAATAGGGAACGGAAAGCAAGAAACTTTGAAAAATAAGGGATTAATTCAGACTTACTCAAAATCGGGCGCCTGATTTCCACGTAAAGTTCATCACGAAGTGTCAAGTTCTTCTGTCTAGTATTTTCATCGTCTACAGGTGGTGGTTCTGCTTTCTCTGGAGGTGGCGTACCCGGCTTGGCTTTCACGTGTCCATCTACATTCTTTTTCGACTTGGAAGTCTTATGATTTGTTACAATCACTTTTTGTGGTGCATCTGGTTGAAGATGTGTAGTACTGGGCAAAGGGCTGGTGCCGTTCTCTACAATCGGCGACTCCACTTTAACTGGTATTTGCACGACTACTTCATGGATGACCGAGTTATTTTGTTCAATCTTGACTATCGCCTTATTCTCGCTGGGAATTTCCACCCGGGGAACGTCTTCGTGAGGCTTGATGGTAGGTACTATCGCTATAGCTGGGGGTGTGTAGCTGGAATTTATTCCATTGGTTGTAGGTTTCGTGTATGGAAGATTTTGTGTTGATGTCTCGATCAACCGCTCCAAACTGCTGAATGATTCTGGTAAAATGTTATTAACCACGGGTGGAATTTCATCAGACAATCGTCCATTTTGCTGTAGCATCACTGGTTCGGAATAACTGTACATAGGCGCGTCAGGTATCGGGCTTGATGGATTGTACGGATTAGGACTTGATGGAGTTGAACTAAAATATCCATCCGAACTGCTGTCGTCATCGTATGTACTTCTTCGCCGGAACTTGTAAGGTGTAAATACATAGTCTTTTGGAATAGGGCCCGCCTTCCGTTTGACACCCCTGTTGATGTTATTTATGCTTGAAACAGGAACTTGTGTGGGAGACATTGCCCCAGCATTTGGATTTGGTTCTTTTCTTCCTTTCCCTTGACCTCCGATTAAGTCTATGTCAGCTTCATCAATTATCATTCTCTTGTCGATTTTGAAGGGATTTCCAAACATGTGTTGGCGAACAGGGGCTGATTCTATTTCTCTTAAAGGTGTTGGCATACGTTTAAGATATTCCTGATAGTTACCCATTTGTCCAACTGGCATGTTGTGCAACGCCTCTGCAACGACAAGCATCAAAAACAAATGAATTGGTTTCATCCAATACCTTTCATACTTTAAGCTGTGACAATTACAAAAGAAAATCAATAGTAAGTAAGGGAAGATAAATACCTTGTTGAAGTATTGAAGTTGGTGTCGTTCGCATAAAATGTGATCTTAACTTTGCTAAATGGTCTAAGAGATGGTGACGAGACACATCGAAGGGGTTTTTAAATGAGGTTAAGGTACGTTTTGGTTCTAGTGATTTCACACGTAAAGCTACGTCGTTGCAAGTTCTATCAAATTCTCCTTTAGCTTGGTTTTTAAGCTTCTTCAAATAATTTAATACCGAGTATGAGAGGTAATTTTCCTCCTGAACAATTTGAGCAATGTTACCTAATTGCATTCTCTGTAAAGCTCGTCTTAAAGGCCCAGCGTAATACGGGGGCATAGTAGTTAAATAGATTCCAAATTGTGACTTCCAGTCATTTGTGGGCTTGAACCGATGAAGACGTACCAAGTCATCTACTAAAGGTAACAGTATTGGGTAGTTATACGGCATTACGAAAAGGTTTACGCATGTTAAGTTTGTTGACGCTTTCAGGTAACCAAATGGATGTCCAATGGAAATGTTTTTGGCACTGCCATTCACGAAAACCTTATGGAATAAACGATTAAAAATAAGACTTACGCAAGGTATATTACCAGTATTGTATGATCGCCCATTGTATTGATTAAAAGGAAGCAAAATATACAGTTACAGAAAACTAACCTGCCAGCACACGGTAGGCTGTTTCCTTGCTAAAATGTATTGAGTTAACGGACTAGGTTCCAGTTCGTATTTATCAAAAGGAAAGTTCTCTATGACAAGTGGATCGGCAGGATGGCATGAGAATCGGACATTGGGATGTGCAGACCGTGCTGGAAGACCTGGGAGCGCTGGCTCTGGCCAGAACGATTCAGGAATCGGCCAAAATCCACCCGCGAAAGCTTTCTGATTTGTTCTAGGAACATAAATCATTTTTCTTGAACTATGCCAGGGTGTTTTTGAGATACCGTTTTTCTCGTCAATTACTTCCAATTCATCATCAAGCTTCAACCCTAGTTCGGAAGATAAGGAAAACAATTAATAAAATGGGCACTAAACTAAGATTTAATACAATATGATAAACAATACTGTTAGATACGCTATAGAAGAATTGGCAAGCTCATGAAGTTTATAATAACTAGTACAGAAAAATTTACCGTCTACGCCGGGTATCGGTGTGGGATCGGGTCCATATTTTTCAAAGTTGATAACCACACCAGCTTGTACTTTCTGGACTAGTGAATCAATACATTGGTGTAACATTCGGTGAGATGTGATGCAGTAAGATCTTCCGCCAGTGACTTCGCACATAACATCAATTGGGGAATGATCTGATGGGACTAGTCCGGTTTCTCGTTCTCCCGTAGGTGTCCCATTCATTCTAAGGACTAGTCCAAACAAACGCTGGTCCCATCTGAATGGCTCTCGGGTTAGCTCATGACCAGGGCTGCTTCCTTGCATTTTCAACTGTAATCAATGGATTGCAACTGTGAGGATTGAGGATACTGTTACCCGTGCATAGAATTTACATATTAATTTTTGTAAATACCTCATCTTGAACTCCAGAATTGGAAGATAATTGACCTCCATCAGTGATGGCAACTATGATGGATGGTTCCAAATAAAATGGACTCCTGCCTTGACCGTAAGTATCAATCCCGTGTTGCATACGATTGACATTGAGAACGTCAAATGTGTTCTTCAAAGCCTGACCTAGTGTTGTGAGTCCATTCGCCTGAAGATTTTTCAACTCTGACATAAAAGTCGCCAAATTTTCCTTCCATCCTGCCTAGATTGCAAGCAAATTTTAAAAGTTTAAATTTAACGCACAACGGCCAGGCAAGTTGCTAATGCTAACACTTACTTTTATATTCAACGGTGGATCTTCAAATGTCAATAACATGTACCGATCTCCTCTGCTGTCGATAGACCTCTGACGTACCTACAGAAAGGAGGATACAGTTTCATTAAAAATATGAAAGTTTTTAGTTTGGAAAAGAAGGCTGGAAAGGAAATGGTGAAGATCGTCACAAATTACTTATCTGGGAAAAGCGTCGCAAATTTTCTCATACATGAATATTCATATGAATGAAAAATTTATGTAGTCACGTATGAAATGTCATATGTCACGTATTTATTACTGAAAATGTGCATAGCTGAACCCAATTTGCAAATGACTTAGTGATAAGACACAACCTAATCAACCCTGTGACACACCGTTGTATATGCGTCACCGCTTCATTCACCATTTTCATATCCTGAGAGAGGATATTGCCTCCAGTTGTAAGTAATTATCATACAAGCAAAGAATGTAAACAGCTTACCTTTACAAACGTTTCAACTGCACTTTTAGCCACATCAAGTAGCGTAGGACGTCCGCCCAAGAACACTCTCTGGTTCATAGAAGCGGACGTATCCAAAAGGAAAACAATAATCGTCATCCTTAAATATTTCCAGATTCTTTTGTTTTCAAATATCCTTTTTTACTCAAAACGTATTCTGTTTTCTGGGGTTTTCTTTTTCAATTTCAAACATTATGAGTCCTTTGCTTCGACAAAAACTTAACAAAAACGCACGTTCCGGAAACCTGTACGCAAGAAATCAAATGAAAAAGAAAACCGGGTTAGTCGTCAAAAAGCTGTCCATGTTTTCATCCAAAATTCTCGAAAATTACATGCATGCAATTAAAGAAAACGCATCGAAGCATGTCATATCCCCTTATTTATGCAAATTAGCAGACGATTTTCTTCTACTCTTCAACATTTTCGATCATCAGTTATCATCACATAATTAAAAGACTGGCGAAGAGTGAAACATCCAAATGTACTGCATATTTTGTCTACCTCATGTTTCCCATGATGATACTCTGAGAAGCTGTCCATTGCAAGACCAATTGTCGTTTTTTCGCAGCATCGACAGATTTATCAGCAAAAGTATACTTTTACACATACTCAGGGAGAGAAGCATAGAAATTTTAATGGTTATGCAATGCACAAACTTGAAATTGTAATTGTACGCGTAGCAGTGTGTGTAACCGTTCTTGAAAAAAGCCAAAAGGTATTAACACATTTTTGTTTTCAGTTAGCCAGCGAGAGCAGACACAGTGCCAGTGCGCTTCTCCTCCTCAGAAATCGCCAATATTAAATGAAACTCCACGAGATATTCTACTTTAATGCCGTGTCACACACATCCTTACAAAAAAAAACAACCTACCCGTGTCTACCTACTCACACGTACATGAAGCCCAAGTGTACAATGCATTTCTCATGCATTTTACAATTCCCTCATCATCATCGCCAACATCCTTACAACCACCAAAGCCTACAATACCAAATTGCTTAGGAAAAGGACGGACGTTACTTATTGCGTTGAGGTGGCCTTAGCTCTCATCTCTTCTTTTATCACTTTTTTAACTCTCATCAGTGTGCGCATCACTCTTTCATAGGTAAATCCGAATTAGGAACAATTTTAAGGTGTGTACATTCACCTCTTTGACACATTTTACTGATACATAATTTCATTTTAAATCCGATATAAACAAAAATTAATTTCAACTTTTTTTTTTTTTTTTTTTTTTTTTTTGATGAGCTCATAATTTTCATATCCTAACCTAAACAAGCACTCTATTTTTTTAGGCTAATATATGTATGCAAGCATATAAAACATAGAATACGAGCTGGTTAAAGTTTTTTTTCTATTACAGAAAATAAATACTTATTGCTCAGTACACATATAAAAACTATTATTACTATCGCACAAGTGAGGAACAAGACTAGCTGCCTAACAAGTAATAAAAATACTATGTGCTCTTGTATGCTTAAACAGAGGAACTACAGCAATAGTGAATCTGTTTCTTCGTAACTGCAACTGGTAACGTAGCGGTGGTGGTGGTATACGAGAGGAAACAAAGTAAAAAAAAATCAGCGTTTTCGCTAAAAAAAATATCTTGCACATGAGATAGATTTGTACACCACGCGATTTGACTGTATTTGATTTGATCTACCTATTATATTTTTTAAAACTTGCCCTAAACAACAAAATCTATCATTGCTAACTCTATCTTCATGCTAAAACCCTTTTTGTATGGTTCTCTAAAAAAAATCGTAATTGCTCGTCGCTCAACAACCTCTCTCGCAGGTCGGAATAAGGACCGTAGCTTAAGCGAAACCTGGTCAATGGGAACTATCTAACTTGTACTTTTGACAAAAAATCACACTTCACAGCGTTTGCTGGTTTACGTTACACGCTCACAATTTCCTTTGTTGAAGCATACCCAGCTTTTAATACACGTTCCTCACCGCAGAGAGAGTAGAAGAAACATTATAATATGAAGCGTGTGTTCAGCTCTACACTACAATTTTTTTCGCATTGATATCCTCTGCTGTTATACAAAAGTTAACTGCATTAATACTTGATACACAAAAGAAAATTTATACAGAAAAGTAGGTGGACACTTACCTAGTAGTACTGTTCAGCAGAGCAATCCAAATCACAATATCGGTTCCAATAGTAATCCTACAATGTTGTTTCCGCTAAACATATCAAAGACAGCGAAAAGACAGACAACTATTAAACTGGATGGAAAAAAACTTTTTTTTCTCTCTCAGAGTATGATGCAGATACAGGTTACAATAGTAAAACAAAAAATACCCTACTGTACTAGGTCAGACTCTGGTTATGTATGTAAGAGATACATACATTGAGAACTAAACAGATATATATTTCTCGTCTTATATAGAAAATGTTAATACTTGTTTTGCGTAGCCACCAACGATACTTCTATTCCTTCTTCTGTTTCCCCAGACTAGTAAAACTTGCTATATCTTCTGCTATTATAAATCCTTAGTGAGGAGCGACGTCAACTAAGCTCCGTCCAGGTCTGATGTGAAACGAGCAATGAAGTTGGCCGACCGGGGGCTGCGACTCTTGGATGCTTTTAAAGTATAGAAAAAATGCTCGCCTTCTTTTCAATGCTTTTTAGCTCAAAATCATATAACTTCTCTATACAGCTCTACGCGTAAAATCTGTAAAAATATAAGGAAAAAAACTTTGTATACATTTTGTACAGAAAAACAACAGTGATATATATACCCACAATATTTCATATACTCTATAAGATAATGTATATTGTTCTTAAAGGTTTAGCAAAGTTAACCATGTACCTTAGATATCTTTTACATATTTGCTATACCAGATACCGTATACCACCCTAAGTTCATAGAAATGCATTAAACTAACCTATGCGCATATAGATTTTTGCATGCATTTCTATAAAGAGTTAAAGGAGTAACATGTTTGTTTGAAGTTTACCTAACAAAGACGATCGTCATTGTCGACTTTTCTTCTTTAAAAAACTATCTAGTTTGGTAGCGTGCTGCAACTCCCGTTTCTTTTGCTATTATTTATAGTTAGTGGAGAGAGAAAAATATCTCTTTATCCGTTTCAAGTGTGAAGATGAAAATGATACACATGGAATAAGAAGAGGACACAACACACCTAAGACAAGAGAGCAAACCCAAAAATGTAAAGCTATGGCCCAATCCATAAGCGACTATGAAAGGAAAGAAGCTGATTGGTAAAAGCTTTTCAGAAAAAAAATGTTTCCATTTCCAAGTTGAAAACGCGGAATCTATCAAGAAAACGGAGTACCTACCCGGCAGTGCAAAAATATAATAAAAACACGTCTTACCGATCGTTTGTATTCTTTTTGTAATAAAAAAACAAACAGTTAGAGGATTTGGGGATTTTACTAAAAAGTTGATGATAAAAAAGGGAAGCGGTCAATTGACACACCGAGGCTGTTCCAAACCAATATTATTTACAGCTGTTCAAAGCTTGTAAATTAAGAAATACGGTAAAAAACTTATAATTTCTAATCTTTTGTTAAATCTAATTAGATGTAGAAACAGCTACTCTCTGTGTTTGTTTACTTATGAATGTCATCGATTCCTGGATCAGGAAGCACCGGGTGTTGAAAACGGTTCATGAAATTGTAATTTTGGCAGTAAGATGAGGCATGAGAACAAGCGTCAATGCGTGATTCCATTTTAAAACTTTCTTTGGGTTGTGAACGTTTTTTTGTTTATAGTTTGGATTGGAGACTCGAACGAAACTTCCAAAGCGGTTCATCCCCTCTTTAGGTTGGGAGGTTTGAACTGTTTCCTCAAACTAAATTCACGAATTAAAATAAAAGTAAATGTAATTGTTTTTGGCTTGGTTTGTACGGACGCACTGAACGTACGTAACGCAGAAGATCTCTCAAACCAGAAAATAATGTTCCTTACTTGCTTCAAAACTGGGCAAATTTATTTTCCAACCTGTCCTAGTTTTAATTTATCATTCATTCTTGGTAGTAAAGCATCTTAATAAGCATTCAGAACGGAACTTGTTCATGTCTTGTCAATCAAACGATTAGACGAACGAGTGTCCCAAAGTCATTTTCCATTATGCATAAAAATTACACAAAAATGCTGGCTGATAAAGGCAGTTTCAAGAACACAACTAACGCAAGTTGTTTGTCAACCATTAGCGTTTTGACACGTTGTTGGTCCTGTTGCGAAAACGGTCAATTGTGTTTCCTGAAATCAATTGCCTGTTGACACGCGTTATTAGCTAAATTAATAGACAGTTAGTGGTGATTAGACATACGTTACCGGCTGTGTGCAGTGATTAACTGTCAGTGTTTACGCGTTATCGGGTCGTGTTCGTGACGTCGTGACTTATACTTAAACGGAAGGAGTGAAACAATTTGTGAAAAGTTAAATTAGAATCTGTTACGTTGTTTCACAGGGAGTGATTTTAACGCCGCGCTATAAAAAAAAGGCATGAGAGGTGGTGGTGGCGGAGGAAGGGGAGGAGGAAAGATTAGAAGACGTGGAGGTCCAGTTCCGCCGCCTTCAGGAATGATGAACAACATGCGATTGATAAACAATGGTAAAATGCCGTTTGACCTCGTATTCTTTGATGACGTGTTTCCGCGAGTTACTCCGGCACCTGATGATAGCGCCCTGTCAACGGTAAGCCAATTAGATAGCATTTTCAGGAAGATATTATTGATTAAACTACTCAGCGAAGCATAGCTATTCACTGTAATTAGTAATCAGTATGTTCTGATCCTTATCCACAGGCATTGTTGAAGCGTAATGGAGACATTTCCCCTTCCACAGAGGAGATACAGACCATTCAAAACTTAGTCACTCGTGTTCAAAGTATCCTGGAATCTCTCATCCTCACTCCTGGAACTTTTGACGCTTGTGTAAGGAGTTAGAAGTGTTAATCTTGTTTTTCATACACTTGTGACGCAAGTACTGATTTCGTTTAAATACTTTCTTCCAGCAAGTTGATGAAATCCGCCAAATTGGTTCCTTCAAACAAGGCACTATTCTAGCCGGTCACAAGACAGCGGATTTTGTAGTGATATTAAAGACCCTTCCAACCCGAGAAGCAGTTGAAGCCTTGTGCAACAGGGTCGCAGAAGAGCTCCGACAAACTGAATGTAAGCAACAACCAGATAACTTAGTTCATCTCTATCTCTGTCTGAATATTTTAAACTTTAAGAGTTTCATGGAGTTTAAAAATATTGTGATGTTTCTTCAGGTGTCCGTTCTTCTGTTACCAACCGCGGTTTTGATTTGACCAATGTCCAAGCAACAGTTCGTGTGTTGATCACAACAGTTCCCCAGAATATCCGTAAACTGGATTCGGACATTCATTTAGACTCCAAAATTGTCAATGAACACTGGCAGGGTATCAGGCACAGGTATGTTATATCTCGTTGTTATCTGTTGAGTTTTGCTATTTCCAAAAAATTAAAGTATCGCATTTTATTTTTTCTATTTACGATAGCCGATGGTTCGAGGAAACATGTCACAACTCAACTGTAAAAGTATTGATCCGAATTTTGAGGGACATGAGGCACCGATATCCAGGTTTTCAACCTCTTTCTACATGGTTGTTGGACATTCTTGCGCACTTCGCTGTCATGAATAATCCCACGAGACAAGCCTTGTCACTCAACTTGGCGTTTAGAAGAGCGTTGGCGTTAATGGCAGCTGGAATGTATTTACCTAGGATATGCAGGGACTTCTATGCGCGGCCATAATTTATCATATGAAGATCAGGACACTGCGACAGCTACAGCTCAGACGCTTCTTCGAGTTCTTGGGCAAGGAGGTTTCAAAGTGATCCTAGGCCTGGAAACCTGTAAAGGATGTAAGGAGATAATGATATTGGATTTACATAATTCTTGTTATCTTAGCGAGGCAGGTTAAACAACTATTTTTTGTTCTGTAGTGGATATAATTGGCTCATCTAGTGTGTGGGACGCTGTTGTCGTGTCGCCATTGGAAAAGGTTTATGAGAAGCCAGCAGACGGGGAACATGACAAGATTGATGATGAACATGACGGAGAGGAAGAAGATGAAAATGCAATGGAAGGTTGAAGATATTATGCTTGATTTTAAAGAATAGACCAGAGGTTGTTTTGGAAAATGTCTTTATTTATTCGTTTTCTCGTTTCGACATATTGTACTTTGTCTAGTTTTACGAAATGTTGAAAACTTTTAAATATTGTGTACCTACAACCTATGTTTAATAGTCTGTATGACTTTGTTGTTGCTTTGTTTTACCAATTAAACAGTTTAAAACTTTTAAAGTGGATTTAATCGGTTTCATGCTTATTCCGTCAATTTTTTACAACAAATACTACCTGTTTGGGTACTAGACAATACTGATTTTACTATAATTTCATCTAATGTCTAATAAATACTTTTCATGATAGTAAAGTGAAGGTAAACCAAGTAGAGAAGATGAAGAATAGCGATTGGCGTACATAAAACAAATCGGCAAGCAGGAATGGGAGTCCGAGCAAGCAGAATCAAGCAAATCCGTAGAGAATCTTTAGGAAAATCACAATAATTAGTCATTAATGGAGTTTATGAAACAATTATGGACGAATTTTCTATTACCTAGCCCTCCAACAATAGTTAACATAGGCATAAACCATCGATCTGATCCAAAAGTACATAGAATTAGCGTAATAGCATGTCCAAATAATCCATAACTCATTACTGCTATAATTTGGCTGAAAATAACACAAACAATGCTTTTTAATTTACTGTTTCAACGCTCGTAATCATCATTGCTGTTTGATTTTTCATACCTCATCGTAATGATGGTTTTTGTACAAAATGACAAGAGCCATGTAGCTCCAGATATAATTAAAAGGTATCCGATGGTTAACGAGGATGACAAAACGAACGCGTTCATCCTGGACTCCCCTCTGGAGTTGACATATCCCCAGTACAATGTACAAATGAGGAGAAAGCAACTCAGAAAACTGCCTTCGGCATCAACAGGGATTCTCTTATACTTTCCAAACGGGGGACAAAGGGATGTCAATAGTCTTGTAATGACAGAGTTCTGGGAGAATAAGTAGTTAACAAAAGTTTGCGGAAAGTATTTGCTTCTTCGGGGCGATCCTGGTTTTCGTAATAACGTGTTAGGCCTCTTTGCTCGGCCCTTAGTCTTTTTCTCACCGTCCGTCCAGCCCTCTTTCAAAAGTGGAACTTCATCCTCCCCAATAAATATCACAGACGATTCCAATTTAACTCCAGATCTTACCATTGTCGTTGCTTGTACTTGGTAATAGTGACAAGTTGTGTCGTACTTTAATAAGCAAGCAAGCCAGGCTTCCTATTCCATTATCGCCTTGATTTTGTTCAAATCAACTCATGCAGTAAAATAATAAAAACTACGAAAACGAAAATTTTTACAAATAAAAATTTAATTAACAAGTGTCTACCGACCGACAAATCAAACCTGAAGTGCGTGTGCGCTCAGCTACAAATCAGCTACTTTGTTGTAGTATGTACTACACTTATAAAACAAGTTACGTAAGTAATTGGGTGCAAAAATATGTACAAAATATTATATCTGAACACAAGCTCTGTAATAATACTCGGTTTCTGAATGATGCTAATGTCTAGTTGTGATTAGCTAATGGTCGACGTAGGGGTGAGGTACTGCTTCACTCCTTCTAATGCACACATATCTTTGTATTTTTGGAGGAGCTTCTTCTTTAAGTCTAACTGCTTTCGAAGTGCATCCAGCTTCTTTATCTGATCCTCTTTACTGTAATCTATCCCTGGAAGCTTGCGAATCTGTTCAAATTCAGATTTAAATCAGTTTAAAACTCTTCTCATTAATAAAACAAAATAATTTGTTGGCAAACTACCTGATCACGGGTCACCTCAAGTTTCCTCTGGAATTCTTGAATTTTTTGACTACTTTCTTGAAACTCGCTGCGTTTTGCCTGT
>JAAXOA010001628.1:0-15333 GCA_036561885.1 Salina celebensis
TGATGTTCATGGATTTATGGATTCATTGTTCCATATTCAATGTATCATGTTTTCATTGGTTCATATTGAAATGGTACATGAATTCAATGGTTCGTATTAAATGATATCATTGAGTTCATGGGAACGTATTCATTGAAGGTGGCTTTGATTTGGCTACTTCAAGATTTCGTGGTGCAACGGACTGGTTATCACTGCAAAATATTATGGTTGCCGTTTGACACAGTACTTGATTAAATACTTTTTGATTTGCAATTTTTACGTAAGGCTATTTAACACGTAAATTGGCTAACGAAAATATAATGTGTAAATATACCTTAATATAATATGTAATTTTAGAAACGGTTACATTAGAGGCTGCAAACACAAAATATATGCGTTCCAAGGATTATTTGCTCAATTATTATACCCAAATATATTTCATCCTAAAATTTCTTGGCGTCAGAAGATAAAAAAAACTCCAAAATTGTTCGGTAACAAGTAGTAATCAAGCGCAATTTACAATCTTCTGGAAGAAATACTATAGGGTAACAACATAGTTATTCGACTTATCAATTTGGCGAATGTTACAAAACTCAAAATGGGTCACAAATCCGGATTCTTCATCAAAAATAAGGTCTATGTTCAATTTTGCACAATTTCCAAAAATACACTTTTAAGGAATTACAGCTACATATAAAGATTTCTGAGTTGTTTCAAAGGGACCCGTTTCATTTCTGTAGTTTTTGACCGAATGAGCTGAAATTTTGCACAGAGATGCCTAATACTAATACTAATAGCATTATTATCTAGGCGGACCTGAAATCAGTTTTCCAAAAAAAAAAACATTTTTACTCCAATTATGGAGCATTTTATCAAAATACCCGATAAGCCTCAATGGGACCCGTTTCATTTCTACAATTTTTGACCAAATGAGGTGAAATTTTGCAGAGAGATGCCCAATAGCATTATACAGGCGAACCTCAAATCATTTTTCCGAAAAACTAATTTTTATTTAGGTTATGGAGCATTTTATCAAAATGAAAGCGTCAATTTTATTTTATGGCTTATCGGGTATTTTGATAAAATGTTGTTACCCTATATTGTTTGACTTTATTTTGTTTGTTTGGAGCCTTTAAGATACGAGTCCAAAAACGATTTTGGTGACAAAAGATTAAAGATAGAGCAGATTCTGTTCTACCAGATGGGTCTAAAACGGCCCGTGGTCTCGTATATTTAGGTGTGTTAATCAAGCGAAATTTACAATTTTTAAGCAAAAAACCTCAAATGTATGACAATTTTTGGTGATTATTACTTCATAGGTTCATTATTACTTCCTTCATTAGGTATAGCGGCAAAACCACGTTTTTCGATAATATTGGAACAAAGATTTCTTGTTATTGAAGCGTTGTCAAGGGTTTAGTACATGTTACGTAAATAGCCAGATTGGAGTATCATGCTCGCTTAAAATGGTAGATGGTTGTTAAAGGTACCTGGATTGGCGAAAATGTGATAATCCTCTGCAGAAGGGCCCTAGCAACCGCTGTGTCGAATTTGGTGAAAATCGGCCGTAAACTAAACTACAACTATAGTGTCTATTGTTAAAAAAACCGAAATCAGGTGTAATCAAACTTCAATTACACACTTTCTCCTAGTTCACAAAAAACAACAATCAATGTCACAGTATTCTAAAATCCTGAAGCAGGGTCACGGCACGCCATTACGACAAAAATACAATTTGGGTTTTTAACATATGGTTTTTTTGCATACCAATTTTTGATTGCATGTTTAACTCAAATAAATATGCCAAAGCAGCACAAATTGTAGATATGCCAAAGCAGCACAAATTGAAAAGTCCAACTTCAAGATTATTAGAAAATCGTGCGACGTTTCATGCTTAGCAGTTTTGGTGTCCTCACGACATCTCTGTTGGCAGCTCCAAACTTGCCTATTTTATGCACATTATAAACTACAAACAGTTTGTTTGTATGAAGTTCAAAGCAGACGGCACCAACGAAATATAGAAATTGTTAGATACGTTAAGTTCTCCAGATCGATGCCAATAAATATCGCCCTGTCGCCCAATAACTTTTATTGCTCATAACAGCTAACAAAATTACCATTTATATTTTATGCATTAGTCTGTATGCCCGTATTTTTTGATATTTTCGGCCCAAGATTTCATCCTAAGTTATACGAATGGAATGCGTCCTTTTCAAGAAAGATTTGTTGCTGCAACAGTGACAAGGTCAATGCGAATGTCACCATTTTTTTTGTAAAACTAGATGTATTGTGAAACTACACTGACACTGTCTCCAGCAGATAAGCATGGCCTGGAGAAATTATAGCATTCCCAATGGTATGAAATCCGCCTAATTTAAAAGTGTAGCGTGAATTTCCAAATTAGATTTCCATAACTGGAAATATTCTAGGGTTTTTTTTTTTGGTGTCCCGGCCGAAGTGTTTAAACACTATTGCTTCTGTTCTTGAAGTTGCACACGATGTGAATCATCGATACAAAGTGAAGTGGCCTTAATTTTATTTGACAAATTTATTCTTGAGACCTCACAAGAGCCTCATGATTCATCTTTCCAATCTCAATCAAATTACTTTATTGTACTTATCTGTCCGCTACCTTAATTTCATTCCAATTCAAATACAAAAAGAAAAATTACAGATCTCTCCAGGGGTAAGTTTTCCATAATGTATTCGGCAAAGCCAAGCGGTCATTTAACATTTATTTTTTCCAGTTGGGCAATAGAATGGGTCATACTATAATACTATCAGATAAGTTACGTGAGCGTCATCGGTAACAATGTTGCTTTTGCATTTTTCTTTCACTTACAACTTGCATCCTAGTCCTAGTATGTAGCAGCCTCAGAACTTACCCTCAGCTAATTTTCAAGCATTAGAATGAATCATGTAATCCACTTTCTCAAAGCTTTTTTCCCTCAAATACATAATCTTTATGTCGAAAACAACTTCATCTTGTGTGGAATGCATGTAATACCATCCGCCTACCACTTTCTATGACTATTTTTCTTGCACAAAAGCCAACTATTTCCATGATTGGACATTTATTTTAATACCACCTAATTTTCCAGTCATCCCTCACCCTCGCACTCATCCCTACAGCATTTACTCTTCTTTCATTCCAAAAATGTGGGGATGTTATGTCCACCGGGATTGAAAAAGTGCATACGCAGTACATAAATTTTATGGTATGGAGGAGCTCTCCAATCCTGTATTCAGATCATGTCACAAACTGGAGTACGAGGATTGTTCAAGAATACATAATAAGAGGAGTGCATTATTGCACCGCGACAAGTTGATTGCATTGCAATATTTCAAGTGATTATCTGGACATTGGACACTGCATAGGATATTGGTTTTCAGCTTTTCGGTTGAGATTACACCCTCTTTTACATCGTTTATTTGATTAGGATTGCTTCGTTCGGATTAATTTTCACTATTAGGGAAGAAAACGTTGACCGTATCAAATTGAGCATGAAACGCTTTTGTTTCTTTGTCGATTTCCATCAGTTAGAATTAGAATGGAATGGTCAGAACTATTCTAAATGTATCTCATTGCCCTGGTACCAATTTGATAAACAAATGCGTTCCTTTCCTACTCCTCAATTTTATTGAGATTCCCGAGATTCCCAATCAAGAAAATAATCCAAACACTCTTCTGCTGCTCTCCCAATTGTGCTCCCAATAATTTTTGAATTTTGTAACAGAAATCCCGTCGTTTCCACTGTGAAGTCCTACTAAGCTCGCCCTCCGACAATCGAACATGTCGTACCTAAAGAAAGAGAAAGATGCGTGTGGGCGCTACGTACCGAAGCCTATCACGATTGACAATTCTGCCATGTACGAAGATGATGGTGCCATGCCGATTCAAGACCAAATTGACAACCTCCGCGCCAAGATCTCCCTGAAGGAAAAATACAACAAGGCCCTTGAGGACACGGTTGACAATTCTGCCATGTACGAAGATGATGGTGCCATGCCGATTCAAGACCAAATTGACAACCTCCGCGCCAAGATCTCCCTGAAGGAAAAATACAACAAGGCCCTTGAGGAGGAGCTCCATGAAAGCAATGCCGGCGCAGCTTCTATGATCACTGACTTATCTGTACAAAACAAACAACTTCGAGATGACCTTGAGGCAGCCAAGGACAAGGAGGCAGATAAGAGTGCAGTCAAGAAAGCTCTCCGAAGTTACCGATTTTTCCAGCTTGCAGTTAACGAGAAAACGGCCGAAGGTGTAATCCAGTGGTTAGACGACAAACTCTTTGACTTGTCTAAAGCTCTCAATTCAGGCGTCTACAAGTTGAAGCTTACCCAAACAAGGTTACTTGAGGCAGAACAAGATGTCCAGTATTTGGAAAAATGCCCACTTCCGGGAAATGAGCCTTGGGAGTTAAAAATTACGGAGATCACTACCACCCTGGAGAACCAGATCGAAGCTGGAAGAGGTACTAATTACTTCAAGAACTTCTATAATTAAGCAAAAGAATTATTTAAAAATCCCATTTTTTTCCTTTTTACAGCGAATATCGAAGCCGCATCTGTAATAAACCGGAAGTATCGAGAAATCTTGGACCACCTTAAAATGGAACGAGGTAAATGGCCAAACATCACTTGTCAGTTAGAGAAGACACTGCGTTTACTGCAAGACGAGCTTGTCGGTTTAGAAGCGATGTACGAAGATGCCAAAAGGGTACGATACTGATTTCCTCTAGTAATTTATAGTCTTATCCCGGATATTAATTATCTGTACTTGAATTCCTTCAGTTCCGAGACGAAGCTCGAGAAAAACTGGAGCTGACTGAAGAAGAAGCTTCAGAAAACCGGAAACAGCGCCGAGGTCAAATGATGAAAATGAAACGGTCTGTGCAAAAAGCGCTCGATGCTAATACCACAAAGTATGCCGCTCCAGCCGCGAGCACGGCTGCGTCTACCGCCGCTGTTCCGCAGAAAACTGAATTAGAAAACTCGGCCTCCAGAGCCCTAAATGACGGCCAAGAAATTCTTGTGGAAATCAAAAAGAAGCAAACATTCTTACAAGAATACGAAGATACAGTAAACAAACTTGTGGACATCATGCGAGTAAGAGATCTCCGAGACTGTCCCAAACGTCTTCAAGCTATCAAGAAACTTGGAGTGGTGATGGAAAAAGAGTTTGCTATGCAAGAGGAAATGAAAGATTTACTTACAAAGCACAAGTATCGGCTGCAGCTTATCCTCTACTACTTAAGATATACTGGTGACAAGAAACGCGAAGAGTAAGTAACAAATCATTTTTCTGACTTTTTAAAAACGCTGTCATCACATATCATTTGATTGGAATTTCCTTTTTTTGTCAGATACGATGAAAAGGTCGAGAAGAAAGAACACACGCTGAAAGAGATTTCAGACGAGACTGAAGAAAGAACTTTTGAAACCAGTCAGGATGGTGAAGTTCTTGTGAATCTGCGCTACGTCATGATTGGTTTGGAGCAGATGTTGCTACTAGGGAAAAAGAAGCAGCCAGACCTTTATAATTCAGACATATACACTATGTTGGACCGAATTGTGGATAAGATTGAGGTGCTCGTGGAGTCCTTGGATGATCTTCGGAGTATGTTTACAACCCCTCCACAGCGCTCATACGTACCTTATGTTAAAGTGAATCACATGCTGACACCGAGAAACATTCGATGTGGATCGTTGGAGGAGCAAGAGCAAGATGATTCTGATCCAGAACTTGACATTCCAGACTCAAATATTCCAAATCGACAAGAGCTGAAACATGCAAGTGATAAATTTCTCTCACAAGCTTTACTTCGCAGAGGAATTCATTGATGGGCATTATAATGTACACTGTAATATTATAAAGGACAACTTTTTTACCCATGAAAAGAATACAAAATTAGTAAGTAGCCCATGGAGAAATAAACGCACGTGCATGGCCGAAAGATTAACAACTACGTTTTTTCACACGACCTAGTTTACTTTCATTTAAAACTCGGCACACTCAAAACTCACATATTTTTTTAAGTCTTGTGGGCTTTTAGCAATTTTTTTCTGTGAAAAGTTTTAGTGGTAAAGATGAAGGAGACATTTTAGGAGTGGATTTAATTAGTGAAAGTTTTACACGAGAGAAAAAATTGTTGTGCATTGTCATCATCTATGCTAATCCTCTTGTGAGCACCTTAAGCAGGACTTATATAAGAAGAACTAAAAGAATCTAAAGCTTCCCTTGAGCGTGGAAAAAAGTAGTTTGTATTTTTGTATATAAAAAACCGCTGGATACTTTACAATTTTAATCCCTCACGGCCAACTCTTCGTAGTTTAGCGGGAATGAAAAGCTGCGAATGTTTTGTACTAATTTTCCTATGAATTTTATTTTGCTAATATGCAAATTCACTTCAAAATGACACATATTACGTCAAAACCTCGTACTGACAAAAATAGGCTTCGCGTGTAAAATATTCTTCTACACGATGATTTCTGGCAATGAATGAAACTTTTTTATCTTTTACATAAAATTCATTTTGTAGTTATCTCTCCCTCTTCGCAATTTAAAAAGGGAATAATTTTTGGGGAAAAGTTGTATCTAAAGGAAGCAGTAAGTTTTTTAATGTTTGAGGAATGTAAATAGGGTGCCAAAACAAATAAAAAAGTTGTCCTTGCTGGAGGATCTTTATTATCAGCGCTGACACGGCGTCACTACATTGTCCCAGAGAAAGTCTTTATGATGTAGTTGACGTAGTTTCTCTTGTTTGCAAAACTTCCAACTTTCACCATTGAAAGAAAATATAGTTGGAAGACATATTTTTGCAAAAAATTAGCATGCACTACTGCATTTAAAACATTGCCGCAAGCAAGAACCTTCTATTCTGTATTCAGGGCTATGTTTTCATGATAAGTCGAGCGTTTGGATTTACCCAAAAATGTTTTTCAACTTTCTAAAATTCTAAAGTTTATATTATATGTACTGTAATTGAATTCTTTTGGTCCTAGTTTGTTTAAGAGATCATAAAATACTTCGTAAAATATGTGATTACTTCATACCACAGGAATATTTAAAATACCCTTCTTTTCTATCCAATGTTCCACTGTTGTATGCTAATTTTACTAACACGGAATACTAATACATAAAATTATTTTCCCCCAAAATAGCTTAATTCCACCAGATTCATGTTTTCCAGTTGTATAATGTTGTATGCTACTCATTCTTGTATGAATGACAATAAAATTGCCGCAGATACATGGGATTACGCAGGGAAAACTCTTTCTCAGTTTGTGTGAATGAATTTCAAATTCGAACCTGGATTATTCCACCAGGAGATTGATTCCCCAAACATGCATAAAGTGATGGAGTTTCCGCCACAATAATAAACTCAATTTTACCTTAAAGCCTTTGAAAATTATGCTTTCATTTTTGTTTTGTTTCTCGCACTTCTTAACCTTCTCACGTCCTGTGAATTGTACGTAGCCTCATATCTTCAATCTTCATTGTTTTGAAAGAAGTCGATTTTTTAATCTTTCAGGATCAAGTTGAGCTTGAATTCAAAAGCAAACTTGAGTCGGATATTTGACAAATTATTATTTTCTAGCATAAAGTTCATTTCCTTCGTTGATTCAAACAACCACAGTGAAGTGGAAAACGAAGTTTATCAAAGCAGCTAATTTTAGTTAGCTTGCCATAAGAGTACGATATACCTTGAGGGACTTGTCACACCTGTGTAGACAAGTAAGAATATTTGAGATTTTAAAAAATAACGCACTTTGTTGTGTTGGTATAGATCTAACAACTGCCTGCTTCCCCGTGTGGAAGTGTTTGAATGTGGCTGAAAGTCGATTTCAGCAAGGAAATTACTTGAATATTTCCGTAAAAACAAGCAATTTCCTGTTCTTTTTCCCTGGAGGCAAACTCCAGATTCTGTTCTCCGAATTCTCTCATACAAACCGGAAGGACTCATCTCTTGTTTTTTCAAAAGACTTTTAAAGCTCTAGCCTAGCGTAGGAATCAACAGCAATTAGAAAAATGCGGAACTTCGCAAAACAAACAGGATGAAGAAGTTTTATGTAGACAGTTTGCCTTTGCCGACTGAAGCTTATGTATGTATGTAAGGAACTTTCTATTGAAATACATAGCATATTAAGATAACTATCAACAACATTAGTATGTTCTTTGAATCTTGTTAAAGTAACCACTGTGTCCGGGTTTCAATGTCTATTTCACGCTTAATCACCTCCTACCAACCATTACAGAGTTTGAATACTTCATATTTCCATAATGCCGGATTTCAAATGAAGTTTTGGAGAAAAGTTTTGCGTGGACCGCATGGATAAGTTTTGCTTTTACCACAAGATAATTATATAACAGAACTTGAGTTATTAGTATTTTAGTAGGATCTGGCAAAAGGTTTAGGTGAATGGTTTGGTTGCATAATGCATAGGAAGGGAAATTCCTTAAAGTTGTTACAAAAATGTACTATTTTTAGCAAAAAAGGTCAGGTAAGAGGTAAGGTATGCTCAAGGTAAGTAAAATGCATGAGGTAGAAACGTTACAAGCAGTATAGCAATAAAATGGAACGCGTTTTCACACCCGCACACTCCAAAGGCCCTGATCCCTAAATCGGAAAGTATTTGAAGATCCTACTTGATCTGATAATTCCTTTCGCAGATGGGAATAATAGAGATACATAATAAAATATGTAACTAATCATTAACCTCCTGCCCTGAAGTTTATTAGAAGGATTCAGGCGGAATATGGATTCAATGAAAAGTGAAAACGAGAAAGGGTCTGGTTAATTGAAAGGTGCTCATAGGTGTTACGTTATGCATCTAAAATTACACAAGGAAAATCGGGTCAATCAAAAGGTGCTAGGTGTGCAGAGATATTCTTACCTTTTACTGCTTTGGGACTACACAGCCCTGATTTCTAATATGTAATGGGAGGTTCCCTTTGACGTAACTTTGAGGATTTAGATTCAGTTTTAATCTGATCTGTGACGCGATCGGTGCTAAGGTGGAGGTTCTGAAGTATATTTAGTGAATGGATTACGTAAACATTTAAGATGGATCTCTATTTCGTAAGTAATTTGAAATCATTGATTTTTTAAAACTTTTTTTTTCGTTTTAACTAAGACCGTTTATTTCTCTTTTGTAGATTTTGCTGTGCTTTATTGCTGTGCAATCAGCGATATGTGACAATGTTTCCGAGCAAACAGAATTGGAGGCTGATAAGGCCCGAAGCGCTTGGAACTTCGGAGCCCATCATCCAATCAAACGGTCATCGTACTGGAACCGACCAAAGAATGTTGCAGGACCGGGATCAGTCATCGCAAATCGTCGTTCAGGTAAGGAATACTTTTGGCAAACTGGAGAAACGAGAGTGGACATCAATTCAAAATAAACAATACCTGAAACACAGGCACCATCAGTGCACAATAACAATCTGCACAGAAGAAAACCGAGTCAAAAGCGACGTCAGTACAGGCCGTATACTCCTCAACCTTACTACCAACAAAATAGTCAACGTCAACAACCAAGGTATCCAAACTCTGGAAGATCAATTTCTAGTCTCCCCCGAACTGAAAGAATGTCTCAAGGTAGACCTAGGAAAGGTTACCGCATGAGAGATCCGATCCGAAGGCGCTTTATGAAAGAGGAACTCTGGAGCTTGGACAAAGGAGAAGCGTATGCTCTGAAGGAAGAGGATTTAGACCGGGATGTAGTGTATCGTCATCGTCATCACGAAAAAAATGGTATTGAACTAGAAGATATTCCACCATTTCATAAACAACTTGCCACCAATGCTGAAAGCATGGTGAATCAAGCTGAGTCAAACAAAACAGGAAATGACCAGCCACCGAGGATTGTTCATCATCATCATTATTACGAAGTTAAAAATCCAACAGCAAAAACCTGTCCAACCTCCCCCTAGTCATGTTCCAACGCACGCTGTTGCAGCTCCCACTCCCAACCACAAAATGACTCAAATGCCAATTCCCAGAATTCATAATCCCATTCCGCTAGGTTGTCTTCTGGCGGTGCCTGTGTTTCACCCAATCAGACCTCGTCATCATTTGGCATGTCTATTATCTATTCCAGGAACTCCTAATTTGTCAAAGAGACGACGCAAGAGGCAAGCAGAGCTCCCGACTATTACCATCATGACTCCAAGCGCGGGCCACACACAATCTGTGCTGGAACAGCTTTTCAGCGGCCAATCAAAGTAAGAAACTGTTACCTTCAATGATTTTTATTCACAATTTGTTTACAATCATAACTTAATAACTTTAACTTAACTTTTTTTGCAGATATACGCCAATGCTGAGGAAAGCCTACTCTGGACATGTTGGTAACGGTAAAAACACCGGTGCACCAGGCCCCCAACATGGTAACTTTAAAGTACCTGCTACCATCATCGCCCCTCCACAGTTTGACAAGGATGATATGCTCAACATGCTTCTCGGATCGGGAGGAGTGTCGGTCGATAAGCTCGGCTCAGTTGTGTCAACAAACAACAGATATGTAAGGTATGGTCGGGGTCTTCCAAACAGCAATAAAGCAGCCCCAGCACAATCATACCGTCAAGGAAGACAATTGACTTGGGACAGTCCAAAGCCACGACCAGCACCTGCAAACAACATTCAACAAATTCTGGAAGGAAGCGGAAGCAACCATATGGCTGCTGTTGCCAAAATCACCTCCAAAGTATACCCAGCACGGACGTAACCCGGTTGTCCACTTGACTCCTCCCCCACCAAAGAAGGCAATCTACACACCTACTCAACAAGTCGCTCCAAAACACCCCAAAAGCATGCCTTCCAAGCCTCTTCCACAACCACAAAGGTTTGCTCCAGTGCCACAACTGATCAAGACTCCCCCTACTCCACCTATGATGCAGAAACCTCCTCAGACCAACGCTCCCATTATTCTGAATCTCCAAATTAGTCCAGTTGTCCAAGCTCCTCATCACGATCACGATCATCACAAAGAGCCAACCCCAGCTTCTGTTCAACAACAGCCACAGCCTGCACCTCAAGTTGAAAAATTGGAACAGGAGCAGCCCCGCTTTGACTTTCCCCATGACGAGCCCATCGACATTGTCACTTCTTCTGGGAAATCCCATAAACTGGATGCTTTCAAAGTACACCGAGCTGGTTCCAGTCTACTTGGGAAAAACCAAACACAACAAACCAATCAAGTCTTACAGCCCAGACACAAAGGACTCCAAATTCTATCTTCGTAAATTGAAATCGGCTGCATCCCAAGAACCCATAATTGCTGATGAGCCCATCAACTATTACGAAAACCCAGTTGAATTTCAAGCTTCGCCCTTGATTGACGCTAACAGTTATCCATCCACACCCGAAATTAATTATTCATACGACCGTACCTCGTACTCGGCTGACATTCCTGCTTCAAGCTGGACACAAGACAGTGCCAACCAAGTGACTGACTCTGTTAGTGGAAAAACCCTGTCATTCGCTGTCAAAAACAACTTCCATGATCAATTAGACAGCGTTTTACACGAAATTTCAAGTCTGGAAAGGGAAGCCTCTTCCCAACAGTACATGTATGGAAATGGTGGTTCCGATAATTTATATGCTAGCAGCAGCAATATTCAGTATGGACCTGAAAAGTACTACCAAGTTACAAGAAACCAAGAACAAGAGCCAATATTTATTAATGTTCCACAAGACATGTCCAACGACTTGTACGGCAAGAAAAAGTAAGTTTTGGGGTTTTTTTCAGGGCTGTCCATGATGCTATATTATACTATTTTATTATTTTATTTGACGTAATTATTTTGTCCGATTTAATTGTGGGAGCTGATGCCCCACAATTGTCTGTGCTATATTATATTGTCTGAAGTTTGAACTTGAAAATAAATTTTTGTATTTAAACTTGACATTTATTTTATTAGTATTTTTAATTTTATTACTTTTTATGCTGGTCAAATACTTAAGATCCGTATTTAATGCTCTCTCGTTTTCATCATTTCGAAATACCACGCAACATTTCCAGCGATATATGGTGTACAGAGTTTATGTTGATGGCACGGTTTTGTGAAATGCGTGTTGGAAGTGTGTAAATGATTTCACATACGAAAACAAATCCACTCGTGAATACTCCAAAACAAAACATGTAAAATACCCCAATAAAATTGTTCAAACTGAGCACATCCACTTCCTGTTCATCTCCCGCATCCTTTTGCACTCCAGATTCTTTTTGCCACTGGTGTTTTTCTTGTTGTATCTCACGAAAGTCATCGACTGTCCATTTACCAGCTTGTCCACTAGCAACTAAGATCTGTGTGACTTTGTTGAAATTGGGCAGAAGCACAGAATTCCTTTGAGTCGCGATTCCCAACGGTACAAATAAAAGTTTTCTCTTCGTCTGATGTAATCACAGGGCTTTTCCCATGTATGAACGTTAGATTTCTGTAGCTTATGTACTGACTTGTTCCCTCCCAAGTGACACACGCATATTTCGTTAGCAAGGCTAATTTAAAACATTCCAATGCTTGTTTAGGTGGTTCCATTTGTTTAAACACTTGTTTCAAAACAGGACTTGTGGAAGATTCAAAATGACCCGTATAAACTTCCGCCTCCCACCATAGCCCATTTATACCCTAGAGTGAAGACGGCTGAAGTGATTTTTACATATTTGGAACTTTGTTAGTTTAAACAATCATGATTGTGTGCTTACATAATATGAAAGAGAAAGGTGCCAGGATGTCACAACCAATTAGTGTTTGTTCATACAAGTAATTAAGCAGGATAGAGAGCTCTATCAATTTTATCGATTTTTCACGTAAATTGCGAAAACGACTAGGAAAAAAGCATAATTCCGTCTTAGACGTGCGCTACTGCTTGGGTAAAAAAGTAGAAGCGATACTTTATGCATAAAATGTTAACGATGAAGCAGAAAAAAAGCTCACTTCAGCCGTCTTTAGACCTAACTTCGGATCGATCAATTGGTTGAAGCTCATTGGCTGAAGATCTGTTAGAGGAAACGCCAACAATCCCACAATTTTAGAAACGTACACTGTACTCAATACAAGACATGTCAATAGCCAGCTTGCTAACAAAAGTCGTGCTGGGGTTGCTCTTGGAAAAGGAATTTCTTTGCCAACAAGGACAAACGCAATTTTGATTGCTTCCAGACGAATGTCATCTTTTAGAAATGTAATGCCCTGGAATACCCTCGAAATTGTTATAACAGCAACAAGGGATACGCCAAGGGCTACCCACAGGGTCCATCCAAATGGCCAAAATATGGCTTTCCAAGAGTAAGAAACTTTGGGTGGTCCAATAACAAATGTTCCCCAAATGTACATAAAACCATCGGTGAAGCCAATGACAGAGTATCTTCTAAATGTATACGAAGTACTAACACCGAGGTCAGCGTTTCCACTCATAATGGTTCCAACGACGCCATTCCATTCCCCATTTGCTAAGGGCTTCCCACTGTCATTATTCGGTGAAGGGAATATGTCGTAGGTGTAGTTGAAATGGTACAAAATATTCTCCAGGGCATATTTTGCAGGGCCTCTCTTGCATGTCCAGCCCGTGTCGTCTTTGTTTCTTGCAATTTCAACAGCGTACAGGTATTTAGTGGGGGTGCTAACTTTTAATATGAAGCCAAGTCCGTTTTTTGTCCAGTCAGGTAGAAACTCCTCCAGAGATTTGGTTTCTTTCACATTTATTGCTTGGTACCTTTCAGGACAGTAGGGACAATAACTTTGAGCGACAATTGAGTTTTCATTAATGATTATTAGTAAATTGTACCTAAGCTTTTGTAAAACTTTTGGATTGAAATTTGAAATGTGCTGTCTATTAGTAAAGAAAACGTAATAATCCTCATTAGGCTTGGTAGGCTGATGGAGGTCGAGAATCATTAGTTTTTGGAATGCGATCCAGTCATTGCTTTTGTTTAAGAAACTTACAACCACCGAGCATTGCAGGTTGTACTTCCGTATGGCTGGGGAATATGAGATGTTAGTGGAGTTAAAGAAAATAACAAATTTTGGTTTTTGCACTTGCGAGGACAAAAATAAACTATCAAGGACACTTTTTCCCTGAAGGGTATTGAAAGTGTTATGACCCAAAAGGAAATATATGTCACAATTCTTGATGTGCTGGTCAATCTTCAATGTCAGGAATTGATCTACTTCCGTTATACCTAAAGCAAGTGTTGTGAGTAAAATCAAAGGTAACACTAATTGAAATTTTATAGAAATACTTTCGAAAACCACTCGGAGCATAATGTCTGGATTACTGGACTTGTGAAACCTTTACAAAGTAATAACTTGATCGTTTCCAGTTTTGTTGATGTGTTGTTTTGTGACATTAATTACGTGAATACCTAATTCCATTAACTCTAGCAAAGAATTATCCGGATCGATTTTAGCTTGTGGAAATGGGTTTTCCAATCGGCAAATTAATGTTTCGTACGATATGAAATGATTAAAATTATGATTATGATATGAACGAAGCCGTGTATTGACGTATGGAAGTTTTTCGATGAAAACATATTATTCAAATTCTACCTTCATTTGGAGAACCAGGCAATAGTCTTTAAAATTTCTGACGAAGGTTTGTTTTTATTGTGATGCATATTTGCAATTTGAACTCTTTCAATTCGCATTTACAAAAACAAAAGTAGTGGGATTATTTTTAATACAATTTGCAGTTCCTTTGAAAATGCTAAATTAAAACTTGTGAATATCTCATACAGTTTTAGGTGATTTATTTTGTGTTCATCGAACGGACAAAGTGTTTTCTTAGAAGCAAAAGTTGACAGGAATGTGATGTCGCTGAACAGTTTGTCATTCCAAGAAAGCGCCTATTACTTTCCTACAGAATCGCGCTGGGTCATGGTGTATTACGCTATGAAATCCGCATGACGTTTTGCATGTAAAACCTCCTAATAAGTATCTCGTTCCAGCTTTTTTCCACTCATTAGCAAAATTATCGCGAAATCTAAAGAGGTAGCTACCTAGGATAGGATATGTTTTTCGCGATATGAAGGACGGTACGGTGAGTGTTAGTAATTTCAGTGTAACTAATGTACATTGTAACTGTAAGCGATGTAAGTAGACTTCACCAGTTTTCATATTTACAAGAATGATTTAAAGTTATATGGGTTATAGGTATACGAAATTAAATCCTCGTCCGAAATTGGCTTTGGTATCGTTACTTTCATTGAATAAATGAGTTCCACCCCAAACCCAATGATAGACACAGAAGCTCCAGCGTATAACAAGTAAAACACTCCAATGAAATTATTTAAACTGAGCATATCCGACTGGTCATCGTCTGTCGTCTGCTTCGCCCCACTTTCCTT
>JAAXOA010001629.1:0-15329 GCA_036561885.1 Salina celebensis
CTTTGATTTGCCAAGTTTGACAACAAAGGGTTTCACGTTGGCCACAATGTATGGTTTCCTCAAAATTGTTGATTAACTTTCATAGGATATATTGTTTATATGCACAATGCACACTACAAACTACACAGAATACACCAACATTCCTGAAAATTGGTTTGCCTCGGGGAGAATTGTTTCCCAAAAATAATTTATAATCTTACTTGGGCGTAGCAAAAAAAAGTTGAAGCTGAGAGTTTTGAAGTAGATGAGAGGGTTTCCGAAATAATATTCGTAGAGATAACAAACTTGAGGAGTACAGAATCAGAATAAGGATATGCCAAAACTGGAAATGGAATCAGTCCAGTATCCATAAAATCATATTCAAAGGGCAAATGGAAGAAATTGTGCATATACAATTTTCAGTTCAATATAAATTGTATAAAACATGACGGTGAGTAAGGTACATACAATGGTGCAATTGATAAAAAGTTTTCACTTAACTGATGCCATTGTTTGGAAATCCTTTAGGTTATGTATTGACGTTAACGAGTTAATATTTCAGTACGTTTCCTGCAAAAATTCGGAAAGATACTTACCTAACCAAGGTTTTCGGTTAGTTTCTGAGGTACTTGTTATAGTCATACAGGTTGTAAATTTAGTCATTGCAATGGATAGACAGTGTACACCAACATAGACTATCCTGGGAGCAGTGGCTACCAGTAGGTTGTAGTCACCATAAGAAAAACAAGACACCAGAGGAAATTTAGGGGAAACATTTCAAGTTATCCTATGGTAAAATGTCATCAATCAAATATTTACGAGCTGGTCTATCTTCCTACTGAGTGTCTTCCTTTGAGAAAGAGAAGCCGCTCTTTTGCAATGTTTTTAGAGACTCCCGAGAAAAGAGGAAAAACGAGAGAAAACTCAAAGCGTTTCTTTTCTAGTTTTTTCTCCTGTATCCATTCCGTTCCCCTTTTACAGCGAGAAAAGTACCGCAAACAAGTTTTGCTTTTTTTACTCTGTACCATCAACATTCAAGTAGACACACTATAAAGAGAATTCTTTTAAGTTTAAGAATACCGAAAAACTCACAATTTAGAGGGTATTCTATTTGCTCTTTTTTCAGTCACTCTGTTTTAAATACATCCCTCGTCATTTCCTTTACTTTTAGTGGAAACATATTCTTTATTCTTTGAGCCTTGGTTATGAGATTGGTAGCAATGCAGTCTTGTCGTCAGTGGACTCGTTTGTTTGAGAATGGAATCATCACGACAGTCTACTAAGCAAACTGTATACATTATCGTAGCCTATCGTAAGATTTTCTCAAACTATTCCAACGGTAGATTTTAAAGAGCCGATACGAAGGAATAATGAAAGTTGCATCGTGTATATTTTTTTGTAACTTTGTAAGGGTTGACGGTTGACGAGGCATAATATTCTATGTATACAAAACAGGCTAACGGGATGTCAAAGAAGAAAAACACATTTAGCTCGTAAGCGAATAAAATTTAAACAGCTGAAATAACAGCGGTGTATACATAATATTTCACATTATAGCCTTTACTTTAGAGAAATAGAAAAAAATGAACCGATTGCTCACTCTTCCGTGTTTGTAAATGTGATGTTGATGACGTTACATAAACATGTTTTTGATAGCTTGTTTCTTTGCGTGGCTCCAAAGGAATATAGGATAGTAAGAGTTTACGATTTTTCAAAACTTTTTCAACCATGGGTAATAGACACATCATCATAAACTAAATCGCTTAAAAATTTAAGCATAAGAGCTCCAAGAAAGTATTTTTTTGCCTGTGAAAGGTCTAGGGAACACCTGTTGGGGTATGATCAAACGAATTTCATAGCAGATGAGTTAATTTAATTCATGTCGAATGACTGATTATGAAAACGGAATGTTATCCTGCCAAGAGCATCAAAGTATACTGATTTTGTAAGGAGCGAGATGAAACGACAAGATGAAGGCATCATTTTATTCAAAATTTATTCATGTAAATTGTTGTTAGTAAATTCACTCGTTTACGATCCGAGAAATGCCAAATTTGCATCGAAATGAAAATAAAAACTCAAAAAGATACTCTCCAGACATTGCATACACCTACTCAACTAGCGTAGATTACTCTAAATATACGGCTAAATGTCTTATTTCTTCCGTGTTAGTGAATTCTTGCGAACAAAAGTTAACGTTTTGGAGGAAACGCTCTTTTGATTTAGTTACAAACCAGTCCGGCTGTCGTAGCCTTTGTCTGTTTCACAATACATTGTTTCATATAAAAATTTGAACTATAACAATAAATGCGACCTATTATGCAGTTAAAAATGTCGTTGTCACTGTCGCAGCTCGTACATATATATCACTATGTAGCCAGTCACTATAATTCCATTTTTTCGAAATCCGGAAGGAGAAAGCAGTGCAATGCTGCTGTGCAAGTACAATGCAATATTTTGTACGAAAGCGTTTAGGATCGTACACATAAGCGTATCATTATGCAGGCGCTAATACTTATGTAAATCCGTATAGAACTTGAACCCACCTCCACTAACGAATTACGATATGTATGTATTAGTACATTGTTCGTACATTATAAAAGTTTATTCAGACAAAAATACTGTAAAAATACAGTCAAGCTTTTTTTCTTAGAAATTGTAAGTCTATTTGTTTTGATAAAGTGTCATTTGAAGCAGCTCATGAAGTTGGTATTATGCATGCATTTTTGTTCGAAAGGAGGGTATGTCAACCAGAACACTTATTCCTCCCAAGAGATATTTCAGTTTGTAGTTATTATTTAAATTGGAAAATATGATGGCGCGACGGAAAGTTGTTGTTAAGCACTATGCACTCTTCCCAGCCCAGGCGTTTGTCGCTATGTTCTATTTGCAGTGATATAAATATGACGTCGCTTCCTTTCCCGGATGTAGGCTCTGATTCGTTTCCATTCAAATGTTCCCAACACTGCAAGAAAGTCTTCGCTTTAACAACAACATTCTGTCTGTGTGTTTAGTAATTCTGCTACAATCCAAAAGAAGTTTTCACCAACCAGAGGAAGGAATTCTTAACAAAAAACGTGAAAGAAAAGCAGAAGAATCGAGACCGAAAGAGAGATTCCTTTTGTTCCCAGAGAAAACTTTCTATTCCCAGTATCCGGTTTATTTTTAAGTCCCCACCTTTTCCGCAGCTCCAGTAGATACTCAAGCCCACTTGTACATATTTCGTTGTGCGTTCTTCATGAATAGTAATAAATACAAAAATGAGAAGACGAACACACTATATCATCAAACAAAGACAACAGTCAGGAAATAAGCACTAGTGAAAGAAATGCTAAGTCGATCTATGCACAAACTGTATTATGATTTCAGTTCGTTAGTAGGTAAGATATATGGGATTCAAGATTCAAGGGAATAAAACAACTTTTGCTCATATAGTACAAACATTGTTAACAACAACTCTGTTTTGCATTTTTAAAACTGATACGAAACCGGCTACCACTGTCATATTCTCAGATACTGTTTGCTTGCTCTTTTACGAATTGCTGGGGAGAATTCAATGAAATATGGCCAAATTGGTTATGGAATTTTCGAAGAGTCTACCTGAATATTAGCAATACGACAAAACTGTATGATTTTTGGTAATATGTGCAGGTAGAAAGTATGAAGTACATATTAGGTATCATGGTCAATTTTAGGTATTCATATGTTGGGCAACGTAATTATGATTTTAACATGAACTGCTGACTTGACACATTAGTATACACCACAAAATTCATTGCTTTAACTGTGTTCTGATGTGTCTTTGATTCCAACTCTAAATGTAAAAAAGTAATAAATTAAGAAAACAACCATATATTATTGTATTTATGGTTTTCAATGATTAATTGCTGCAGCCTCACTTTGGTATATCTACCTACAGTTATTAGCTGGAATTTGAAGGAATTCATTTTGCTGCGATTTCTTCAATTTTAAGACATGTACATGGTCAATGAAAGTTTCATTTCTCATCAACAAAACCGTCGAGTTCATCAATATTCCGTGCATTTTTATCCTCGAAGCAGATCCAACTACTTTTGATGTTAGCTTTTTTATCAAATACTTGTGAGAAGTTGGTGAAAATGCACAGTAAGATGCAGTTGTTGAATCATTTACCCACACTGATTTAAGCCAAAGTTGTGTGTGGTATGATGCGTGGAGAGAAAGAAAGTTAAGAATGCTCATCCCAGTGCAAACCTCCTCTTGAATTGTGGATGAGCTGTTAGGAAATATTCTAGTTATTTTTCGTGCTTTATCCTTTCATCTACAAGTTAATATGACATCTCATATTTCAAGTTGAGAATTGTCGAGTATTTTCAAAGGTACGTTCACCATCATTTAGAGATTGTGGCTGGTTCACTACCGAGAAAGGGAACACACAAGAGTCTCTTCCACTTCAAACTATGCTTCGTAAAAGACACATAATGGAAAAAGACGACGATTTATTTCATCCTTTTATATGAAATGCTGATTGTGACCATTCACGGAGAAAGTACGGATGTCGAAAGAATGGAGGGTAAATTATATTATATAATAGTCGAGATTGTTGTTGAAAAATTGAAGAATACGATTAATTTACAGTGTGGCTTTTGTGCAAAGAATTCTCCCTCAAAATACAGAGACACTGGTTTCCCGTGCTTGAGTATACGCGACACAAAAACGGGTCTAATNCCGTGCTTGAGAATACGCGACACAAAAACGGGTCTAATCACGAAATATTATTTCAATTTGGATCTCCTTTCATCTCATTTTGGTAAACGACGAGAATAGCTGCTAGAACGAATGAGACTTCAAATTACGCAGACTTGACTGTGACTTGCGAGAGGAGCCATTTACGTGTCTGTCGGAATGAAAACAGCTTGTTTACGTAACATTTTATACGTTGTTTCTAAAGTTTTATTTCAAGCAGTATGTATGTATGTACGTTGAGTGAAAAGCAGAATGTCCCAAATTCCCTTGAATTGTCTTGTCAAAGCAGTGAAAGCAAGTGTTCTCTGGTAAGGGCGTAGATAAAAAAACTCATGATTATGATTTTTAAACAAAACGTGTACATCATGATGAGCGCATATGAAGACGAATATTTGAAATCCAAGTGTACAAACAGATTTTCTTGTGGCTCCAAATCATTAATGAAATTTCGTTTCCTGTATTAGCTAGAAGAATTTGTGAAAACATTTCCAAAGTATAGCATGTTCCAATACAACGATCATTTGAAAATTGAAAGGGGATTTTGAAGGCGAGTGGCTATACAATGATAAACAGAAATCTTGGATCAGAATTATGCTGTATTAGCTTGTAGGTCTCCTATCTCCTCTTTCTATGATTGGCATTCTTTATCAAAACAACAGGTTCATTGCCATACTGTTATCTATAGTGGGATTTCGTAGCAGGGGGATTTTGGAAAACCTCGTCAAATCTGTGGAAGCTCTGAATTCCAATGAAAACAGAAGATTGTGGGTGGTGCAGTCATAACTAACGAATTGATTTATCATTCAGTCTCATATATTCAAACAGATGGATAAAGCAAACGGCTAGTTAGTTGCTTACTGAATAAAATTTTCTGATGTTTATAGTTTCGTTTCTCCAATTTTGGATACTAGGACACATGACAAAACATTATATCTACACACATACTTATAGACTTAAAGTTGTTCTACTGAGCAATTCCACCTTCACATTCAATGTGTCCTCTTTAGCGAATATACATACGTATAAAACGTCTCTTATTTCTGCTTTTCTGTTATTTTCCTGAATTTTGAGGTAAACGTACAGCCTGATGAAAACAATAGCAAACAGTACTCCATTCTACGGCAGCTTTTAAAAATATTGGAAAGAAAGTAACGTTGTAAGGACGCATTTCCCAGATTTCCTATTCCTTGTTAACAAGAATTTTGTGGTTATATCAAGCACATATAAAAAACTGTGGAAAAATTTTATACAACATTTTTATCCCTTTTGTTCGATCAATTTTATAGTTATCGAACCACTGACTTGGATGCTGTGAGAAAACCGTTCCCTGTTTTTTTTCAGGAAAATGGACATCATCTACATCCATACGATAATCGAAAATATATGGTTGAAAATATGAAATGCATCAGAAAAATTAAAACTTTCCTTAGAATTTCTATGCATTTCGTGCACTTTCCCTAAAAACTTTGGATACCAAGCTAGGTAACCCTACCTCGTTGCAAACGGCTGCTTCCGGTGAAACTGTATGCGAGAACAACGCACAACATCTCCGAATTTACGAACTCATACAAATATCCACTATACAGCAGAGAGAAGTCTTTCAAAAACTTAATGTTTCTTAAATTATAAAAGAGCCTCCAGTTTACTTACAAAGTTTTACTTATTGGATGCACTCTCGTTTACTCATCCGTTGTCATTGTTTGCATCTCCGTAAGTGAATAAGTTAGCTCAGGGCGCTTTTTCCCCTGCAAGTTTTACCAGGGCTGGGGGAGCCCGGTAAATAAAACAAAAAATATGACCGAAGAACGGATATTATAAAATAGCAAATGGAAGATGACGAAATAAAATCTAATTTAACATTGCTAAGTACCATATAAAATCTCATCGTCTGGGTCGCTTCCCTTGCTACCACGTCTGAAACAGTACGCTGGAAATGGAATTCGTAGTTATGAAAAGGCTTCTTTATACAATTTGTAAGAAGGTTGAAAATTGTAGTGGATCTGACATCANAACAGTACGCTGGAAATGGAATTCGTAGTTATGAAAAGGCTTCTTTATACAATTTGTAAGAAGGTTGAAAATTGTAGTGGATCTGACATCAGGATAAATGGTTATGTTAGCTACTTCCACAGAACTTTCCCATACAATAAATGACTCAAGCAACTGCGTATTTCTGGCATGCATAGCCTCCTTGCTATATGGCTACAACGTATTCCGAAGCCCTCTAGGAAACCGTTGTCTTTCTCTAACAAGTTCACACTCACTAATAGATTATATACTCGAAAGACTGAAACAGAGCTTGAGATACACACAGGTTGACTTTGTTACTCGGAGCCGTTGCAGAATTAACAGAATACCCCTGAACAGAAATATCTTGCCACAGAAAACACAACCACATGAGCAAGCTCATTTTATTGTCAACGGGAAAGTGAAAAAGGAAGTAGGTTGCAATTCATTAGAGAAAGTTAGGGGAGAAAAATTCCTACTGACGTTCCTATTGTCAAGAGAATAGAAGCCAATATACTTTTAATTGCTATTAACAATCAGGTGCGCTTTTACAGCAACCACTTTTGTCATCCTTTTTACGTAGATTTGATTCTGTTTGTCGTTTCTGGGTATAACACTATTGCTCTGATGTAGATGAGATGATAAGGCAGCATTATTCCACTGAAAATCATAAAACCCTTTTTAAACTCGTACAGATTTTGAATTGATGCAATTAAGTACAAGCATTATCTCCTTTGACACTCACTTTTCAATGTCATAGCTTTCGCATAGTTTAATTGTGAGTCTTGTAAATATCGCTTTTTCTCTTTCAAAAATATTATACAATTTCAAGTTTCATGCTGCTCCTTCAGAATGGTAACTATTAAACCAGGAAATTACAAAACCTACAAGCCAAGAAATAGTGGGAATGCCAACATTGTAGCTTTCTCATAGTTTCTAATTCTAATCCTCACTGAAAAATTACACCAGACAAGTTGAACGAGTGATAGTGTATGGAGTAACGTTCCTCGGGCGCAGATGAACAAATTAAAGGTGGTTGGTGTGAAGCTAAATGGCTTTTTGGTTGTTTTGATGAACCACCGACGGAATGTACTAATGCACGGAGTCCCAGAGTTTTCTCCCTAATTGCTTGTGCTTTTACTTTTTTTGGTCTCGTAGGAAGTGGTAATGATGATTTTGCTTTGTTAAGTGTTTGGAAAGATGTTCATAAAATGTCTATGATGTTACAAGGGAAACTCTGTGTAACCGCAGTTTGTTCCTTCATCATGTCTGAACACAATGTTAGCAAATGGAAGTCATGTTTGAAGATCACTTTCACACATTCTAGCTTATTACAAAGTAACCATGTTCCTGCGGATGTTATTTCACTGGCGTTTTTGAGTTGTACACAAGTCAAGCCAGGAAAGCAATAAAAATGACGAAACGGTCCATGTCTGCACAGTGGGAAAGAGACCTGTTCATGGTTGAAAAATGAAAGAAGTATGAACTATGAACAAGGTGTATGTGGAAGACTCTTTCCACGCGTGGAAATTTTTGTCAGACTTTCTCGTAATTACTCAGCGAGCTCCGACAATTTTTCGCTGAAATGGTTTCGATTTCTCTTGAGATGAGTTGAAACAGAGTGGAAGGCTCTTCAATGAAAGAAGGAGAAATAGAGCAATTAAAGAGCTTGGTTTTTCCAGAGATTCCTGTCTTTGCTGAATGAAACTAATGTAATCCATGTGGAAATTACGTAATTATAATCTATCGCTGCGAAACAGATGTTGGAAGCGCTTGATGGCATTCCAAGCATCTTCAAAGGATGTTCATCACAAAATGAAACATTTTTATTTCTCTATCATCATGTTGATCGAATTATTTTTTAATGATGTTAACGTTTTTTCTATTTTTCTTGCAGTATTACCCTCCCATGCAGTGGGCGACTCAGCACGGAAATATCTGTTACCATCAAGTTCAATTTTCATTTGAAAAGTCCTAAACATAATGCTACCATCATCAACGTCAAGCGAAACAAAATATGTCTGTCGAAAGGTAAGTTTAAAAATCATTTAGTACTCGCATACTAAACTAATGCTATACTCAAAATTGGTCCTTTTGGCAATATAAGACACTTCTAAAGAAAAATACTGACAATTTTATATAGCCATGGTATACTCATTATAGAACGAGCAGGGGATGCGGATGTGGAGAAAATCATAGAAGTGTGTACAAATCAAAATATCAGTTTCATTCAATTCCATTCCATACTTTTGTGAGATCTGTTAGAAATTGGATTTGTAATTGAAACCGTGGCCCTGCAGCAATCAAATCGCTTTACATATTAATACCCCATGTTTTTTTCTATTGACGTTGTTTTGTTAGATTTTAGTCTGGAAGTTCGCGAAACGTGCAATTATCAATGGAATGGAAGAATAGTTGTTGTTTGCTGCAGATAATTTAGATTTGAGCATATGATTCTACCATTTTTTGGCAAGCAAATAGTATGAAATAGATCATGTTTACAGGACACACAGATTCCGAATAAACGCTTCGTATTCAAGCAGAACACTATGGATGGAGTATGTAGTTTAGGAAATGTCACAAATCTTCGTAAAACTGGGTTCATATTATAAGGATTTCATTGGTCTAGTTTTCTAATACATGTAATAATGTAAATCTAAGAAGAAAATCAATGGTACTAGTGACTAGAGCTGTAGGATCCCAAGAATCAGATTACAAAATAAATACGTATGAAATACGTCCTTATACATTTATATTATATTATGTATTATGTATGTACAAATATTGTGGTCCTATTTTGGAAAACAACGGTTCTCCTACAACGTACACAAAATGAGTATCTCATAAAAACGACTCTGTTGCAATCCCGAATACATTCAAATAGAATTTTAGCAAACTAACCATCAAAAACACGAGCTCTTTTTTTACCAATATTATGGGGAAAGTCTCGTTTTGATTCCTTGCTTTCTCGTACTTGACTCCAGTCTGACTTTCTCATTTGTTGCTGTTTCGTGTTGAGTTCCAACCACAGCAACTGCTTTGGGTATTTCTCTGCAAACTTGTTCACTTCACGACATTCTTTGGAAATGCAACCGAACGAACAAAATTATTCATTTGCTAAACTTTTATGGCGAAACATTCTGGCAGTTCGATAGCTGAAAGTTGGTGAACTACCACATTTGGAAATCTGACTGGAGGGTATATCTATTATTATATCGTTCCAAGTGCGGTTTTCTATCGCGCTGTGTGTTTATGAATCGATGTCGAAAATTTTGTTAGCTTAGCAGGAACACTTTCCCCAAAGGCCACAAGAGAAAGCTTTTTTGCTATGCATCTACATCTCATATACCGCCATATCTTTTGCTATATACTACATAGCAATAACGTTTTCGCAGTTCAAACCGTCTGTTTTGCAAATTGCTAGGCGCGATAAGTGTAACCCCAATAGATCCATTTGTATTGAATTCTAGTCATGTTCATTTACTAGCACGAGATTGAAGATATGTAACGCGAATTGTAGACTATTCATAATTTGCATACGCAACCCAACTAAATGGTGATACTGCATGGAGAATTGGTCTATAACCAATAATTTATATTGTATCATGGGAAGTATTTTTTATTTCGTCCACCAAACGTGATCCGTTGTTTTAGAGTGAGACCAATGTTGTTGTGTGGAATTGCACGTAAAATTTCATTTTATCCCTGATTGGTAACGTGTAGATCTATAATAAACAAATTGTTGCATTACGTTTTTCCCAAAAGCTTCAATTTCGTCTCGTAAATAATACAAATTCGCAACCGCAGTTCGTTTTTGCAAATTAGTATGGAGCAAAATCGAAATTTCTAGCGAGAAAATCCCACTGCACCGGAAGTTAGGTTAGCGTTCCATAATGTGTGGAAGAGAGGTGAAAGAGGAAAAATG
The DNA here is from genome assembly GCA_036561885.1 of Salina celebensis. Classification (NCBI taxonomy): domain Eukaryota; kingdom Metazoa; phylum Arthropoda; class Collembola; order Entomobryomorpha; family Paronellidae; genus Salina; species Salina celebensis. The sequence continues at coordinate 10,637 of JAAXOA010001629.1, forward strand.
TGGTAGGAAAGTAAAAGTAGAGCAGTCTGCTTCGGACGTATATACGGCAATAAAATTCTTTACAGAGTCGTTTTTACTTTGTTCGTACAATGGTTTCGCTGCTACCTTTTGCATTCCTCCGAACAAAAAACTCAATGGAAAATAGAAAATAAAAGAAACAAACAGTAAACACAGTTTGGAAATACGATAACAGTCCGGCCAAAAGTAAATATTATTGTTACGGGAAGTCAGGCCAGAAACAGGTCTGCGATTGATGAATATGCAGAAAATTATATTTGCACATGCCTACATACATACATACATGCATTACATGGTTTTAGATTTGTATGGTTGATGTTAATAGCAGCCTTTTAATCAACTCAATCAATTTTACTGCAATTTAGAAACTAGTCTATAGTTTTTACACGTGTTCTTGAAATGATACATATATGGAATCGCAAAGTTATGTCGAAACAAATATTTGTTTGAAAGGTGTATCAATATTAAGCTTCTAAAAGAGTACATAAATGTTCGGTTATTGTGAAATATGAAGGAAATCAGGCGTTTTCATGTAATAATTGGATTGAATTAGGATAACTTTCTGTTCCCAGTGAAAGAATTGCAAAAGTGATGAGATTTTGCAACCTATTGCCAAATAACGTGATATTGTTACCCAACACGATGATATGATTTAGGAGCTTATTATGCAAAAGTAAATCCTATTTAATTTGTTTTCCTCTATTTCAGAGCTATCCGGTTTAGACCACAGAAAACCGTCATCTGTAGACTCTGTGAGCGGTCCAGCAACATCGTCTAGAGGAAATCCACACTACAATGATGTTCTCCCAGGAAATACTCCGGGTGTGAATACAATCAATGGGAACAATGTGAACAGTAACTCTACCCTGTTTATATTTCAAGACCCAACACCAAGTTTATTACTGGCGGGACTGCTTGGAGGATGTGCCGTTACCGCATCAATTGTATTTTTGACGTTTTTCATCTGTCTTCGTCGCAAGCTGGTTCCATCATCTTCCTCTGATTCAAGCTATTCATCAACTTGCCCCGAGCCGAACATGGACCCAGCAATGAGTAACAACTCAAGTCCGGCATGTCTTTTGCGACAAACTCAGCCCGAATCGAAATGGATAACACTTCCAGGAAGTCATAGCAAGGACAATTTCTGTACAAACAATCTTCTAGATCCTCTCCAAGCCCATCAACATCACCAGCTCCAACAGCATCCTCACCAACTTCAGCAACATGCTCATATCCTCCGAAATGGCTCGCCATTGTCACGTTCCTGGAGTAGAAACTCCTATGTGACCATTGCAAGTTTCTGGAATGATATTTTCGCCACTGGAATTGCAGGTGGACAACAGCAACAACAGCCCAATAATTGTCATAATAATAACAGCAGGGCAAGTAAAGTGTCAAACTCAACTTTTATCCCAGGGAATAGAACAAGTTCAAACTCTAACAATACATCAAGCACTGCCACAAAAGGCTCTGATGTGTCACCCTACGCTTATGCCCATATCCTTGGAATTGCCCCTCAGCCACCTCCACCAATGGTTTCAAGTATTCCAGGACAGAAATCCAATAGTGCAAGCCAAAATCAACAAACGCAACAACACTCATCTGCAATGACAGCGTCACAACATCCGCATTTGGTTGACTGGTATTCACAATCTCCTTCAGCTTGCACAAACATGCCAGGCGGTGGTCATATCTACTCCAATCATCTCTTTACGTTCAATCCGAGTCCAAGTAATAGTCCTTTTCTGAGTCAACAACTTTCTAGTCCCAAGCACAACATTATGTCGCATATGAGTCCTGTTCCACCGCCAATGCCACCAAACTCTTCGCCCAGTGTTCCGCCGCCACTGCCACCAACAACTTCAAACTCTCCATCACCCGCAATGATGGTACCTCTTGGACCTGATTGTACTGGGAGTATTGATGGGAGCTCTTCGACAGCTGGACGCTCTGGTTCTGAAAGTCTCGTTCAAATCGACGGGTGGCAGTGCCGGAAAAACTTTACAAAGGAGACTGATGTTGTTGAGAGATATTCTCTAACTTTTTTGGACAACAATTCCATTATTATATCTCGGAATGGCTTCTGTTTTCTCTTCTTTTTATGATGCCACCATGCTTTGACCAGCAATACTAATGAAAACATTAAGAAAAAGTTTGCTGAAAGCTTGGTATAAATGGAGAAGTCACACGAACTCAATGTTAAGCATGCATTTGGCTGGACAAATTTTGGTAATAAATACCAACCAATGACATAAGGTCAGCACAACCTAACTTTGTTGTGGATAATTTCGTACCAAAGTCAAAAATGTAAAACATTGCTTTGTTTTGGCCAACTGGAATCAGTTTTAAGTTTTAAATACATTTGGAGTTTATATTGAAACCGGTACTTAACCGTAATCCTTAACGTTTCCCATTCACGGCCATAGAAAGTTTTTCGTTCTAAGCTAGGATCCTTATGAGTACACTGTTATTGATGTTTCTAAAAAGTATATACAATCAAAGGTCTCTGTATCCACGTATTTCACGTAAATTTCAACATTAAAATCATTTCAATCATTCATGGTATTTATTATCTGTAATTAAATCTAATAGTATTTGGTTATATCTAGAATACATCTAATCGGCGACGGTGAGTGTGTAGGATACGCAACAAAAAAATGTGATGTGTGATGGATAGAACTCTTATTGATAGTCCATAACTAAACCTTTATGTATGTAAATCAGTCGGATAGTTTGATTCTACTGTTATTCATCTAGGTCTTTAATATGTAATTGATTAGTACCTAACCTATCAGAAATCAGAACACAAGTATAACCCTTTCGGCACAGCGATATTAAAGGAAAATAAAGAAAAAAATATTTATGTCCACAATCGAAATCTTAAACTTGATTACTTTACGGTCATACTCAACGGAACATCCAAAGAATTCGGCAGTCAACGTGACACATTCGTCACTCTCCGTCTGGTTTGACACATTTTGGAACTGAGTCATGTAATACTCATATGGCTGACAACTCTTAAGTGGTCGAAAGTAGGTACGCAAATATAAGTCCATTAAGTATTAGATGCATGGCAAACAAAAGTCAAAATCTGTTATCAGCATAATCCTGAATCATATGCCCTCACTTCGGACCGAGTTTTCGACTTGTTTGGAAAGATAATGGATTTGAGTTTACAAAAACAAACATTGTTTAAACTACATTCACTAAATTTCATTACGTCAGAGATTCTTCAAACACACTTATAAGCTAGGGGAGTTATTTTAACTTTAACCGTTACAAAAATGTAAATCCGGAATGTGGAAAAATCCGTAGCCGGAAGTGGTACATGTCCCGTTATGGTTTCAGACTTAATTCCACCAAACGATTCTACCAATGAGTATATAAGCAATTAAAATTTTTCATTCATTCATCAGCGAACAACCATTTAATTTACTGCGTCTTCAACCTCAGTTATATCGACTGAAATTCCCAATCGAAACTGGGCACCATTCACCGAGTGTTCAAAAGCTGAAATAAAATTTAACCAAAATGTCGACATTTCCAGTCTTTGCCACTATTTTCGTAGTGTTTGTCGCAACCGGTTTGTCCGTGCCACTGGTAAGTTACCATATAGTACATGTAGCAAAGATTTTTATATGCAACAGCGCCAAGTAGTACAATTCGACCAAACCCTTCAATTACTTCAAACATAAACCTTCCAGATCCAGGACGAATCCGACATGGTTGACCAAAGCCAACAAGCAGTTATCATAACATCCCCCGATGGAAAGCCTGAATTTGTTGTCACTGGTGCACATGGAGAAGAACTAGGAAGAGCTGGCCGTAAGTACCATCGACAACTTTTTGTTCCTAAAGTTTTCGTATGTTTAATTACTATTGAATCCTCTATTTAGTTAACAAAGTGACCCAACTTTTGAACTTCACATCGTACCTAGATGGGCGCCCACCAAACTCTACAGCTCTAACCTTCGTTCCTCTTATTACAATTCTTGCCGGATTATCTAATAACCAACAGCAGCAGGGTTAATTTTTCTACGCAAAAGCGCAACATGTTTAATAGCTTTCTATTAGGATGTATGTGGGTTCTACAATTCAAAAAAGATACATAATTGCACAATAAAAGCATAAACAAAAACTTTACATCATTTATTAAATTCTCTCAATTAGCATTGATTTTGCAAAGTGTTACATAAAATGTTACAACTACAAAAGATGAGCACACGAGACAGACGATAAGTATTAGTTCCGTGTTGTTTGCATTTTGGTCCTTTTAGCTTCATCCTTCATGCTAGTGCCTCATCTCCCAATAAGATTAAATAGCTGGGGCACCGTCAATAAGTTCAAATCTGCGTATGTGGTGTTGCCTCGTCCTAGATAGAATTCATTCATTGATAGCGTTTCCTCATGCATCGATTGTTTAAAAAAAAAATATATACAAAAAACAGGATTAAACTAAAATCTTCGCAATGATTTCAATTACCAAAAAGCTTTTGCTGAGGAAATCTCTCTTTATCCTCCTCACGATCGAGTTTTGCTTTACCACAAAAACACAAAGAAAAAAATTAGGCTATCAGGTAATTTTAATTAAAATATTCAGCAAACTTTAATGTATCTTGTAGACTCTTTTTATTACTAGTTTGCAAACTGCTTCCATTTGCATTTGGTCCTTCAG
>JAAXOA010001630.1:0-15329 GCA_036561885.1 Salina celebensis
GTGCCTAATAATAATCAAGTAGAAGGGAAATCGTGTTGCAAACTGTTGACATTGTTTTCGTGAAAGTAGCCTCAGAGAAATTGAATTGTTTGAAGCTTTCACGAGCTAAGGAAGGTAAAATTTGATTTACTTTTTGGGAGTACTGTTATTTAGTTGGCTTGTGATGATTGACGATTGAGATTTGAGAGCGTTGTGGGTACATAGGGTATGAAGCCATCCACTGTAGTAAAATCAAGCCCAACTATGGGCGACCTTGAAATGCTATTTTGGCAGTTTTGTCATTGTTTCAAAAACTAGTGAGAATTCTTGATTTTTTTTTTGTAAAAGTCTGTAGGGAATAGTAGGGAAGGAAGTCTGATGCAAATGAGTTGTGTCCATGTACAACCAACCAATGTCATTAGAAATTAGAAACAATAGAAATAGCAATGTAATAGTTATGGAGACTTGAATATTAACTATTTTATCCCCCTTTACAATTAAATCAAAAATGTGTTAAAATATTATATAAGTGTACATTTCAAAATTCTTCGTGTTGACTTCAAATTTGTTATAATTGTTACAGGAAATCAAGTGTGGAGGTAGTTTTACTTGAGCTCCAATCATGGGGTCAGATTCCTTCAAATGTTCGATTTGTCTCGACTTCAGTTCAGGTACGGAGTTTTCTAAGAAAAACTATTTTGTAAATTGTATGCGATTTTGAAGTAATAGGTGGTGTAATATTTTTTTTTTTGCAGAAGCGGAAGGCAAAGATTGGTTTGTAAGTACTCCCGGTGGCCATGTCTTCCATTACTCGTGCATTAAACGAATTATTGATCGCGGCCATAAGACGTACGCACAATAATCACAGCTAAATTCCATTACTGATTGAAATATGATTGCTTTCACATTCTGATTCCTGTCATTAGGTGTCCAATGTGCCGTGAATCCTTGAGTTTGAGTAATCTCACTCGCCTTTACGGTATTGATCCTTCTTCTAGCGAAAAATTTAAAAGAACCAGTCAAGATTCTTCATCAACTTATAGTGACGATGGCAGCCTTTCCATGAGAAAACCGTAAATCATCCAGACATTTTGTTCTTAAGCAAAGCGCTACTTACAATTTCTGTACTCACTCGCTCTTTTAATCATTTTCAGAGATTACACATTCAAAATTGTACTGCTAGGCAGCTCAGCCGTTGGCAAATCATGCCTTCTCAAACGTTTCTCTGTAAGTTAATTTACTAACGATAAGGATACGTTGTCAGTTGTTTTCTCTAAACCATTTTATTCCCACGATCATTTTGCAGACTGGAGTATTCCACTGTGATATGACTGCAACTACAGGATGTGATATGTGCTTCAAGACAATTGAAATAGGAGAAAAAGTTGTCAAACTAAATATTGTAAGTTAACTATTAACATTAACTATTGATTTATGGATTTGTATGTTCTGAATTATTGCAAAAACTAATCTATGGTGGAATCTTCTTCAACAGTGGGATACAGTTGGCCAAGAAAAGTTCAGATCTATTGCCCACAACTTTGTTCGCAACGCAAACGGTGTTCTTCTCGTCTACGATGTCACTCAGGGGGAGACCTTCAATGAAGTCATGGACTGGATGCATTTCGTAGACAAAAGTGGTCTCCCTGGAGCTGTGAAAATACTCGTTGGAAATAAGATTGACGAGCCTGAAGGAAGCCGGCAAGTGACTACTGACCAAGGTCGTGCTCTGGCAACTGCTTTGGGCTTATCCTTTTTTGAAACTTCCGCGAAAGAGTCGAACAACGTGGAAGCCGCATTTCGTTGCCTTGTTGGTGAAATTTTGGAGTACCTGATAATGAATACCCATGACTTTGACATGAGTGGAGATCGTCCTCCAGCGATTTCTAGTTCGGGATGTCGTCTCCAGCTTCCTTCTCGCAGCCCTTCCACTTACACTGACTTTTACTATAGTCGCCGGTCATCCGATGACAATGAAAATGATTCATGCATTTGTTAATTATTTTGTTCGCGTAAAACAAATTGAACAAAAGAAGAATTCCCTGTCATGTGACATTGAACTCAAGTTTACTTAAACTAAGTAGCCTTATTATGAATTTAGGACTCAGTTCTTTACATTGCATTATGTACACATACTGATTGTATATCTGTGATTTATATTCAGTCACATCCCGACTTTCCTGTAAAACTGGAGAAATGCATTATCTCCATGGTTATATTGTGCAAACCTGTTGTTGACCTGTGCAAAGTATTCTCAAACGTATTGTAAAATCTCCGCTAAACATTTCCGCAACTTTTTGTAGTCGCAATTCATACCGCTTTTATAATGAATAAAAACTTGACAAAATGTTCGCTTATACTTTAAAATGTAAAATGTGTGTCAAGTTATAATAGCTCATTTTGGTATTAATTGGTACTATGTGCGAAATACAATGATTCATCAACATCACTCGTCTCCAAGTCTCGAAATGAAGAGAGGCTGGTGGCGTAAGCAGATTGCATTTTGTCTCAAATTTCAAGCCGCCATGATAGTCTTTCTTAATTTTCTAAAGTGTTCGCTTATTCGTAATCGTGAACCATGGAAAACTTCGTCTTGCTTGTTTATAGATTGACAATTCTACTCTCTTTCCATTCTTCATTAGTACACTCTTAGTTTTAAAACGGCAATGCTAAATACAAAAACTTATTGGCTGCATCCTGCGTCTCATCATATTTGCCATGTTGATACGCAAACACCGATACTCCAAGCCTTTTTAAGAAGGTTGCTGTTAGCACCAACATGCAATTAGTCCATTAGAGCTTCATAGAATACTTGACTTGTGCCAACTCGGTTTTGATTTTTTTTTCTCACACAGTTCTTACTGCTAATTATTTTGAAATTTTCGTGAATTTCGATTTTTCATAAATACCTCTTATTTATGATACAAACTGGAGAAAATGGAATACAATCCTACCTTCGTTTGTTCTTTGTGTTTAAACTTTTATTCAGGTAATACGCAACGAATACTTTTTTTTTTGTGATTTTTTGCCTTGAATGTTTGAGTTAAATTGCCGTGTGAATTCCAGAGGTTAGTCCCGATTGGTTTGTGACTACTCCAAAGGGTCACGTATTTCACTACGAGTATTGCATTAAGCCATGGATTGAAAAAGGAAACTTAGTGTAAGTTACGATGGAACGAGTTGGGTGATAAAGAAGTGTTGTGTTGTGAAGACTGCTAAGGCTCTACTTTTTCAGGTGTCCCTATAGAGATGAACTACTTACGCTAGGACTGCTCCGGAAACTTATGAATGTAGATCCTTCATGTAGGCCAGTTCCGCAGGAAACCAACTCGACTTCGTTTTTTGGCCGTAATGGACAGGACAACTTTAAGCCGTTAGTGCATATTTATAATGCCTAACCTAACAATTCATTCAATTTAAGTTTATATCGATAGGGACTACACATTCAAGATTCTTCTTTTGGGAAATCCTAGTGTTGGAAAGTCAAGCTTAATTCAGACATACACGGTACTAATTTTAACTATGCATAATGATGTGTGATTTATGTCACAAGTTATCATTTGACGCACTTGGTGAAAGTTCAACATTTGTTCTCTTTAAACAGCGAAGGGAATTCACACTGAACGTCTCCGAAACCATTGGGGTGGACGTGGTAAGTATCAAATAGATAACATTCTTATTCGCTAAGATTTCAACACTTAATTATGACATTGACGGTTACAGCGCTGCAGGACGGTATGTCTTGACGACAAACGCATCAAGCTCCAAATGGTATAAACTATAAACGCTTTTTATGAAGTAAAAGTTTTCGAAATTTATGCAAAAGTATGGTTTCTTTTGATGTTACATGTACAGTGGGACATTGGAGGTCAGCAGAGATTCAATGATGTTTGCAAAAACTTCATTCGGAACATGCAAGGAAGCCATCTTTGTATTCAGCTACGGTCCGAAAGAAGTAGATAGCCTTTTGGGGGTGAAACGTCGACTGAAACTCGCAGACGAATTTGGGTTTTCTGGAACTGCACGACTTATCGTTGGAAATAAGGTTGATCTGCAAGGGAAGAAGAATTCCCACACCATGAAACAAGCTCAAGTGAGATTCATACAATTTGGCAAATGAGGCAGGGTTTCATATCAATCTCAATTATGTTTCTCTGTATTTCAGGAGCTGGCCATCAGTTATAAAATACCGTTTTTTGAAACATCTGCGAACGACGAGCTTAGTGTTGACGCTATGTTCCAAACCCTTGCCATGGATATTCTGCAAAAAGTTGAGGTTGGCTTAATGGAGCAGTGGTATCCAGGGACATCCCCAAAGGTTGATAAGGGTCTGGCAGGGAACAAGGTTTTGTATACTTGTTGTAATATTGTGTGCATATGGACTTTTGTAATTTTTATTTTTTACGCTTTAAAACTTTTCAAGTTTTTATAAGCCGCGCTGTTTGTATGAAACCCAAATTATGTTTTCATAATAAATCTCACTATGCCAAATTGACAAAGGCTGAATGTAAACACATGTCCATGCTGTAAATGAGTAGTGGTCCACTGGGTGCTGTTCATTTCACACTCAATTCATGAAAATCATTACATAACATTCTCATGAAAATGTGCATCTTTTTACATTTATATGTAGGATTGAACAACTGAAGCCAGAAGCTTCATTCGCCTATCCTTCGCAAACAAATTCAAGCTCAGCATCTTCCCCCTTTCATGAGATTTTCAAGCTTAATATTTTTGCGAATTGTGTTCCTCACACAAGTTGAAAGAACTTCAAATCAAGTAAATGACCACAAGCTGAATAAGGTTTTTACGCTGACTATATCACATAGCACGGCCGAATTGTTTTTGACGGTCAGGTGCACGACTAGTCAAAAATTTTGCGTGCAACATGTTATGAGTAGACAACCTTTTTATGTTAGAAAACATTCTTTTATTTTTCCAATTCAGGTCAACATGCGCAATATTTATATTAAAATGCTTATCAATTTAGCTTACATTAGTTAAGTGTATCAGTTTTCTTATGTACCGTTTTGTAACCAGCACAGGGATGCTAACTTCTGAGGAATCGTTTGTCTGTGCAATTTGCCTGGAGTTTGAGTCCAGTAAGGACACACTCAACAAAAGCTCATATTAAATTTGGTTACTAACACATTCTTTTGTATAATAGCAACCACTCCAGATTGGTTTGTGACCACTCCAAATGGACATGTGTTCCATTTCAATCGCTGCCTCAAAGAATGGCTTGAACGAGGCGAAACACGGTAACATTCCAATATCTCTAGTTTCTTGGAAGTTATGTAATCAACCTGAACCTTTTGTTAAGTAGATGCCCACTCTGTAACGAGAATATTGTGCTTAAACGGCTAACAAGGTTATTTGGAATCGACCCTTCCAGCAGAAGAGATTTACAAGGGAACGGTAGAGCAAGCACCAGCGCCGCCAACAACAACGGAGAGATCGCAGTTATTGATGCGGAAAATGACAATGATAGTAGTACTTTGTCTATGGAGGATCTACTTGTATCGTCAAGAGATCCGTATGTGTGCTCTCAATACAAGAATCAATTTCAAAGGGATTTTTCCGTTCAGCTTGGTTGTAATGGAAACCCATTTCACATTCTTTTTTTGCAGGGATTATTCATTCAAAATCGTTCTGCTTGGAGATGCAGGCGTAGGAAAATCCAGTTTACTTTACAGATACACGGTATACTCAAACTATTTTTGGCAATTTATCACAAAAGCGTAAAAAATGGAAATGTAATGTTTTTGTTTTTTATTTGAAAGCTAGACTGGCGTTTTCAGCTTTGCAATTACAAGCACAGTAGGATGCGATGTGGTATGCCATCTTTTTTGCTACATATTGTCATTGTTTGTTTGGCGCATAACAGTAATTAATTATTTTTTCTGGGTTTGCAGAGCTTTAAAACGATTGCTGTGGGTGGAAAGGTGATCAAATTAAGTGTGGTCAGTTTAGAATCAGTTTTGCAATTTTTAGCTACGTCCCGAAATAAATGAGATTTTGCGTAATGAAAATGTGTGTTGGTTGGATATCGCAGTGGGACACAGGAGGCCAAGAGAGATTTCAATCTATAAGCAAAAACTTTGTACGCAATGCACATGGAGTGATTCTCGTCTACAGTTACGACGAGCAAGATGCAGAAAGCCTAGAGTCGATCAAAAAATGGATTGATTTTGTAGATGAAAATGGGATTCCTGGAGTAGCCATGCTTCTCGTTGGCAACAAAGCCGATATTCCAGAAGGGCGAAGAGTCATCACGACAGAGCATGGACATGTAAATAAAATACAATCCGAAACAAACAATCTTCTCATGAAATCGATCTTGAACTGGTAAAGATTACTTGACTTACAAAATACATATTGGATTTTTATTTTGTACAGGAAGTAGCTCTCAATCTTGGTCTTCAGTTCTTTGAGACTTCTGCCCGAGATGAGATGAATATTGACGCAGTATTTCGTGCGTTGGCAGTTGAAACACTGCAAAGGGTGGAAACAAAACAGTTAGAGTATCGCAGTCCAGAACAAGACAAGGAAAACCGGGTAAGGCTCAGAGAGGCACAAAACGCCCAACAAGCTAGGAAATGGTGCTGATAATTTTTAAATTATAAAACCACTGGATTCTTATTTGTACCTTTGTATATTTTTGCGTAACAATAAAAAATGAACCTTTTGATAACTTGGCTTAAGCTGTACGTGCAAAATATGCGATTTTTTAGTAAGATGATCATCATTCTGTCATTGATTTGAAGTATTTCATATGTAAACAACCTGAATGCATGGTGGCATGTATTTCTCTCTTTCTGATAACTATCTCATATAAAATCCTACACATAAACATCAGCAGATATACAGCTGCCAAACAAAACCTTTTCCAATTTTGGCTATCCTTACAATTGTTTACGCTGTTACATGACACTTGAAAGAAATTGTTTGTGGAAGTTTGAAAACTTCCAAATAAGCTGTTCCAAAGTTCTTTGGTGTCACTTTTGTTAGTGTTACTTACGTAAGTTGCTTTATCTTTGTTATTGTAGATGGGTTAAGTTTATACCCATGGAAAACTTGCCGTGGAGCTTGCCAACTTCCAAGCGTTTCGGTTTGTTTGCAATTGCAGTTGCAACGGTTGAACTGCTCGTTATACTCTGTGAAGAAAAACAAACAGTTTCCCTACGACTTCTGCTTTTTCACTTGAACGTGCGCAAAATGAATGAAGGAAACACCTCAAGTTTTGAATGAGATTTTGCGAAAAAGATAGACTTTCAGTTGGTTGTGGATTTGAATTTAGTAAATATAAGAAAAGTTTTGTATAAATTGTTCCTAGGTAATAGAATAGTTGGAAGCTAAATACCAATCAAAATTGAGTAAACTTTTACATGATTTTTGTTGCAAATACGCCAAAATTGGTGTTAGAAAAATAAGCAAAGCGAAAAAAAATTATGTACACAAAAAAATGAAGTGAAAGGAAGAAGATTTTTTTGGCAAAATTGAACTTTTCACTTGTCTACACGACTGTTTCAGATGCGTGCCAAAATTTTGTATTTATTTTATCTAGTATGATTTTCCTGTTTCCTGTCCAACATAAATCGAATCTAGAAGCCCAGGATTGAATCCTTGGCAAAAAATGTAATTTTGAAGAACCTGAATTTATATCTTATGCGGATCAATTGTGAATAAAAACAAAAAAAGGAGTTGGTAAAATAATACTCTAAAAACACACTATTTTATATTTTCCGTTAGGACATTTCACGTAGAGAGAAAGAGAAAATGCTTTTCCTAAATCTCATTTCACCGTTCACTTCCCACCACTTCCGCTGCCAGAGCCATTTTGGAAAGGCAAGTATCATTTACTTAGCAAGGAAGAATAACAGCAAGAGCGCACATCAGCGTAAATTTAGCTCCACTGGTGGCAATAACGCTGGCTCGTCTTGTTCTGGTGACGATTTCAAAAGCATAAAATACTGGACGGAAAATAAAGGTCGGGTAGCACATTTAATGCTGAATCGGCCTTTCGCTCTTAACGCTATAGATCATGAAATGCCAGTGGAAATTGAACGAGCAATAAAACTTGCCAACTGGGATGACTCCGTGAAAGTCATTTTACTGTATGGAGCCGAAAACGCTTTTTGTTCGGGATATGACCTTAAATTATTCTCGGAGGGGAAACGCGGGGAAATGATGGGAAACCAGGAAATGCCGTGGTGCCCACTTATAGATTTTAGGTTGATATTTAGATCAAATGCTCTTTGGAGAAAGGAAAGAGAAAAAAGGAAGCTGTAATTTGTCTGACAATCATTCTTATCTTATCACAGGGCAATGAATCAATGCACCAGTTCCTTTATGGAAATATGGCGGAGCACGAAACCAGTTGTTGCTAAAATTCAAAGAGTGGCTATTGGAGGAGGGAGTGACATTGCACTAGCTTGTGATGTGACCTTTATCGAAGATTCTGCGAAAATTGGCTATCCACCGAGTATGTATTCATGTATTAGTATGAAAATCTGCATTAACAGATTCGCACTATTATTTTATGGATGCAGAGTGCCATTTTATGTTGTGTATTTTTGTGTAGGCCGTGTTTGGGGCTGTCCTACAACCGCATTTTGGTTTTATCGCGTGGGAATTGAACGTGCCAAACGGATACTTTTCACAGGAGAAATTCTCACAGGCAAGGACGCAGCAGGGATAGGACTCATCGGAGAAAGCTTACCAACACCTGAAAAGTTGGATGAAGCTGTGTATAATTTTATTTCCCGGGTGATCACCGTTCCAAGCAATCAACTTTGGTTTCAAAAGCAAATGATAAATCAGGCTGTGGAAAGTATGGGATTAGGAACGACACAAAGACTTGCTACTCTCTTCGACGGAATGAGTAGGCACACACCAGAGGGAGTTGCATTTCAACAAAGAGCTGCTCAAGTTGGCTTCAAAAAAGCAGTGATGGAGCGTGACTCGGGTGCTGAAATGGAATGGAGTGAGAGTAAGAAATAATTATAAAAAAGTGTAAAACTGTTAGGGAAAAAGTTTGGACTTTGAATGTAGATAAAATGCATGAGTGAGTCATTTAGTCATTTCTATATTTTAACTCTGAACCCATAAAAGATGAACTTTGGAATGCTCAAAGGAATAAAAGATTTATCTAAAATGCTATTATAAAAAAATGTCTGGAAGTTTGATAATTAACATATTCAGTTTTGTAAATGGTTTCATATGTGAACACCATTAAGAGTTGGTGAAACCACTGGTGGAATGATGACATGGTGTATTATTTCTATGCACTTAGCTCTATTCTTCCTATTTCACGAGAACTCATTTTCGTTATTTTCCCTACTTCCCTAATCCCTTTTTAGTACTAATCCCACTTGAAAAAAAAAAAAAACTTTTAACAACTATATACTTACGATGAAAGGAAAAGAGTTTAGCTAAAGCTTAACAGCTAATACTGCTGTGGTTTTTTTGTGAGAGAGAAAAAAACTTGAGTATAGCGGAGTGGAATTTTCTCTTTTCACTTTGCTTCCCACACACACATCATCAGCGATGGGTTGCGAAGAATGAAAGTAAACAAAAAAGTAGACAAAAACCATGCTAAACAGTTTGGCTAGAAGGCTTTACTTGCAAATCTACTTTTTTAGAGTTGTTTGCTGTGACTTGAGGTTTCTGTAATGGTATAAAATTTGATAGCAGAGATTCGAAGAATAAAATGACAAAAATTAATTGTTTCGAGGGGAAATGTTGGGAAACATTGTACACCACGTTTAAGGCCGTTTTACAATGTCACATTGGAATCTTTTGGAGGCTCAGGGTACTGATGATTTCACTGGTTTACAACATTGATATTGAAAATAGCACAGAGTCAAATTGTTTATGCATCAACTTCATAACTCATATATTTATAAAAAGTGTACAATTTTTCCAGTATTACATGAATGAGAGTGTTTTTTTAACGTCACATGAAGGAATGATTTTTTAATAATAGGGACATTTTAATTGGAATTACATTTCATTCTAGGCTGTTGAGTTTCAATCCGATATAGATTGCAAATCCATGGTTTGAGTGTAGTTTAAATTGACAGTTACAATAGCACACACAAGTGTACCAAGAAAAGCTTGCTCTTTTGTACACGAGGATAATTAATGACGCAGAGTAATATTCTCTTTTTGTACTATATTTTACGTACAAAAAGCTTACAAATGTCACTTTATAGTGACTACATAATACATGTCGTGTATCATATCCGTCAGTTGACTTCGTTTCGTACAAATTACTAACCAACGCAAGAAATAGTCATATTTTTTACTAAAGTAATTTTTATGATCCCATTTCAGTTGAAACACGAGAAACCTGTAATAGACAGGAAATCAATTTTCCTCTTAAGAATAATGATTATTAAAATCGGAAAATCCTAAGTCAGGCGGAAATCACCTATTTGCAGAACATCTCTATAATTTGGTTTTCAATATCTTTTTATCAACATTAGACCCTCATACTGCAACGTGTTCAATGTAAATCAGGATTTTTTACACGTTAAGCAATACAAACGGGTCTTAATAATCTAAATACAATGTTCCATATTGTTTTCTCAATAACCTTCGATTAATCTCTGTTGAACTCTTTTGTTAACTCAACTACATTTTATATACTGGATGTAGGCCTTTGAATTAGCATATTATTCATGTCTCGTCGGTTGGAAGAAGAGTGACTGTCGTTTGAGCTGAAAGCGTCGTGTCTACCAAGCCCAAAATCATTTGGTTTATCGCTTAAGTAAGCAGAAACAAAACGAAGTAGGCGTAGTGTAAGGATGTAACAAGAAAATTTTGAGAAGCCAGCAGACAAGCTCGCATCATCTTCCTATATTTTTATACAGAAGACCACAGGGCTTTATAATCATGTTACAATTTGACTGATATGGAATCTTATTACTCTTTATCATCTTTATGAAACCTAAAAACATCGTAATAATACTGCTGACATGGTTTGTCCTGATGAACTATCGTAATAAATGCTGTTGACAATGAATTTCGTTGTATATTCTTGTTTAAATAACTTTCTTGTACAAACCCAGTAGTTTTGATGCATATTCATGGTGAAAAATAAATTGCTCTTTGCAAACCTTCCAGGATAGTTATAATTTTGTTTATTTGTGCAGCTCCTCCTGTCGAACCTGCTTTTAGCTTTGAACAAAGTTTTACTTTTATAAAAATCATTTCTGCTTTTGTTACCCAGCACGGAACTGTGAGATGAGGAAAGCTCTGTGGAGTCAAGAAGAAAATGAGCGTTCATATATCATGCATGATCACTCTACTCCACGAGCAGATTTTATGAAGCATGAGGGCATGGTGAAATGCCAAAAGCAAATAAATAACATGAAAATAGGTCTATCGCTCATGGGACGATATGAAGAAATGCTAATAATACAAAAAAAATACAAATATTTTAGCTGAGCCCAAACAAATACTGTTTCACGACCTGTCATGAGCGCTCCTACTGCTCCTCTGCCCTCGATATACTCCCAAACAAACCGCTGAGAACAATATGCGTTCATCTTTAATAACCAGTTCAGTTTTATATTACAACTACTTTTGTGGCTGTATTACTGCTGCTGACCAAAATGTTGCATGGGTCTGCAAACTGGGCCTACAAATATTATGAATTTAGAACACTTTTTAGACTCCTCTCAAGTCTCTGGTTTATTTAAACAAATATTTGTTTTTATTCTCAAACTGATGATTCATTTAGCATACAACAACAGTTTTTGAAGGAATCAGCTATGAAAAGTCTCTGGTGACTCAACTCCAAAGTCATCATGTTTCACCAATAAAAATCTCATCAACCGTTGTGTAACAGTGTATGTTGGTATTATACTGTTGGTATGAATTCTTGCAGACGTGAACTCATGTGATAACTTCATTTTCGGTCTTGACATGGGACTTTATGCAATACCCAATGTATACCACCTAATGAGGCTTGATGTGCTGAAAATTGCGTTGTTTCACAGATTATTTTTTCCAGAGTGCTCCGTGCTCGGCACACACATTTAAAAATCCTGCGCCTTTAGATAAAAACTGCCGACATACAAAATCACGTAACAAAAACACTTCGAGCCATATTTTTTTATACGTTCATCTAGAGATTTTTTTTGGCTTTTTGGCCGGTGTTGTGCAAAGATTGAATATTAATGAAAATTAATGCATGCAAACGATGTTTCACATGTTTTATCCTCAGAGGAATCTCATTTAGTACCTTGCATTCAAAGTGGTGTCAGACAACAAAATTATTTATGCAGGCGAGGAGGCGTACTTAATTAAACAAGAAAACCAGGTTAGTTTTGACGGAAGGTTAGTCTCCTATCTCACTCTACCAACTCAATTTTGAATTTCCTTTTTTGAATACAATAAAACTCGCTCTTGTTTATCAGAGGAAAAAAATGCCGATGCTGAAAGGCTTCGGCAGGTTTATCAATATTGAACACAGAAGTTTCATTACATGAAAAAAATCCGAAAAAATTATAGCGTGCCAAGGAAACGGTGAAATAGCTGTATATCTTTTTCCCATAAGGGCACCATTTCTAAAAGGTGTTTTTTATCCACTGAAGGCACAACTCAGTCAATTATGAGAAAAGCGGAAACCCTTGTAAAGGAAAATGGCTTGTGTAGTGTACGCGCTACATTCTGTAGCAACGGAATTTATGTACTGTAAAAAGGGATGTCTACTTCATTTCAAAGCTCATTTCTTTTCACAAATTCCTCTCCTCCCTAAAACTCACCGTTATTGCTGAAAAACATTTTATTTTCAGCCAAAAATACATTTGAAATGACCAAAAAAGGTAATAATAGCTAAACAAGGTGTATTGAAAAGTTTTTCGGTTTGTATACGCCAAGTTTTTTTTATTCAAAAACTGCCAAGCCCAAAAAAGTTTAAGATTTTTCATGTCGATATTATTCTTTTTTCACGTCCAGTAAACAAGCCAAGTCTTTTTTCATCAACGTGATGCATACCACCATCACCAGATACTTTTTTGGCTTTTAATTCTAAAGGTAGGTATAGTACATGGAACGGTTTACAACCGGTGTTTCTCAGTCTGTAATTTTACTGGCAGCATGCAGGTAAGATTTTAACCAACGTCTTCATATTAGATTGTGTATTATTACACACTTTTCAGATACATTTTCCGTGCACTCATTCCGTTAGCGTTACCTTTTTTGTAATGTTACCATCCACAAAATCATTTAATGCAACACACACATCCGTCTGTTCCTTCCTTACACATTATCATAATCATCATCTCCATCAGCTACATAAAAATATTATTTTTTCCTCTTTACCTGAGAATCTCTGCCAATGTTGGTGAAATACATTTTTTGTTTAGCCCGACACATGTGTACATGCAATAGAGAGGGAGAGTGAAGACCTGCACCAATACCAAAGCTGTCCAGACCAGTAGTCAAATGTAATGATAGACCTTAACCACCTTGTTATTTTAATTCATATCTGGTAGCAATCCATTTTTCTGTCAAAAGCCCTTTCAAAGAATGAGTAAGCCTCCGCCATAAAGTACCTGGGACAATATACCTGTATCAAAATATGGCTCCGGGCTTGCAATGGTATGAACAACTGTGCTCACACACCTCATCCTTGTTCCTCGCAATCTAAATTTCATGAGCGTAATAGATGAAACGATTTCTTTTCATCGCTTCGTCCCTGCTATTTCTAAATAGGGTCTGAAAGCGTACATCCATTAGGGTTTTTTTTCGTCAGTATGTGCGTGTGTACGGCCATATCCTTTTTGTACATTTATAAACAGCCAAAATAGTTTGAGTAGATACATGGTCCATACTTCCGTAGACAGTCTCAAAGCAAAAAGCAACTGATGATGAGTCTGCAGCGAGTAGGTTGTTTTACAAACTGTCATGTCATAAAAGACAGTTATTAGGCGAAAGCCAATATTATCGTTTTCCTTTGAAGAACAAAAAATTGTATCCTTTTGTGTAATGGAGAAGATGAGGAGACGTCTTCATGTGGTTTTTTATGGTATCAGTTTACACTCTCAACAGAGTGGTTGACCGAACGGATGTGAGAGATAAAAACAATTGAAGGAAACGGGTGGATCATGTACATACATGAACGTGTGGATGAGACGGAAAGAATTAAAATGGACTAGTATGCATATAGTAGAGTTTTTGTTGTGAGTGATGATGACACATATTTTTAGAAGGAATTTTAGTAGTGTGAATGGAAGCGTTAGAGGAGCACGCAAAAAAGTATGTGAACACCAACCGGCTTCTTTTATTTCGGGTAGTCAACACAAAAATGTGGGGAATAATTGGGTTGACTAAAATTGTGAAGAAGTCTTAAGAAAAGAACAACGATGGAGTGAACGAGTAAAAGTGGTGATTTGGAGGAAAAAAGCGTTGGTAAAAAAAGAGAGCACGCACTTTGAAGAAATAGGAGTGAGTGAAAAGCTGTAATAATGATGATACATTTGATAAGGAAGCTATAAACGTGAAAAAAACTGTGCATTAGAGACTTGCTAAAGGAAAAAGTTATGAGGAAAAAAGAAAGAATCCTGTAACGGTTTTTGGACGGAACAACGGCAGTGTCAGCAGTGAAATCTATGTAAAGCTCTATAGTGAGGCTTTCTAGTTCGGTATAAGCTATTTGTCTTCAAGAGGTGGTCGGTCACTGTCGAAATCGCGAGTGAGCTCGAACAAGTGGAGAAAACTGCTACTGGAGTTACTGGAAGGAGGAGGTCCACACAAGGAAAGTTGTTAACTTGCATTTCCACGGATATTCTCCTCCACGTTAACCGTACTTTTTTTTTGCACTGCAGTGGTATTAGGACTGCTGGCTCTGTGAAAACTGCAGGTTTCTTTAGGACTCGATGGGAGTATTGTGTTGCTTTCTCCACCGCGAAAATAAACCTCTATGAGTTGCCTGAATCACACCATTGGTGCTGCAGAACTGGTGTGGTGTACATTGCCAACTGATAAAGAAAATAAGTGTTCCTGGTGATATTTACTGTGAAACAATATGTGGAGTAAGGTTCTCAGCCGAGAGAAATACAGGAAAAGTAATAGAATCGGAAATTAGATATTACTCAGTGGAAAGTTTAAAAGAAAATATTTACGGATAGTAAAAGTAGGATTTTTAATGATGAGAAAGAAGTACCGATTGAAAATGAACAAAGGATTGGTTTTATACTAATGGATATTTTTTAAAAAGAGAAAAAAAGTGGAGTATTTTTGCTCTTGTGGAAATGAAAGATTAGCGAGGAGTTTTGAGCTTTGTATAATCTTGATGGATTAAACCAGGAGGAGTTGAATTGTGGGAAGTAATGAAA
>JAAXOA010001631.1:0-15327 GCA_036561885.1 Salina celebensis
GCTACAATTTTTAATGTTTTGGGAGGGCCAAATTGTTAAAAAGGAAATGAGTTGATGTTTTCCCTTTGTAAAAATTCGTAATAAGCGCCTACACATCATTCATTATCATAACATTATTACCTATACCAGTGACAGAGACCAACGAACGGCTGCAAAGCTATATTCCAGTTCCAACCTTGTCTCTTCACCATTGTCATTTGACAATGTTGGTATTTTAGGGGCAAAATATTATGCATGGATTTTATTAGGTTACTCTCCAGCAAACAAGTTGTTCAATTATACCTGTAAAATCCATGGCTTGTAGATACATGCCACATATTCAGGGGCCATCGACTGTCGGCTCTTCTCCTTCCGCTCCTTCTTCCTGTCAGTTGAATTCCCTTTGCTATTCATCTATCAAACAGTTCCACCGCTTCACATTTTGGACAGACCAAAATGACTGTACGTCATGCAATATCAGTTATCCCTTCCACTTCCCGTCCCACATGGGATACACGGTGTTTCGCCTTTTAATTCATCTCTTTTTTTTTCATATATTAACGATAACAACCCTAACTGCGAGAGAAAAAAACCATTGTAATTGTTGACTCAGCTTTCCTGTGTTACTCACTCATACATGATATAAAAAAACCACTACCACCTTACCTGAGCGCACCATGAACGGAAAGGATTGTTGGGCTATCTTGGTAACAATGGTTGGGCAAAGCACAGAGATGGTTTTGATTGTGAAGGTAGATGTTTTAATGGCAGTGGTACCGTCTGCCTCAACAACGGCAGTGTGTATTATCTCTTGCATTTTCACAACTCAAGAGTCAGTTGCGCTGGGATCTTGGTTAGGTGCAGATTATCAAGCGCGTTATGAAAACGACAGTTGGCAAGCGTTTTGTTTCTTACTAAAAACGGAAGACTGTTTCAGCATACATTTCTTCAAGGTTCTCAGTTAAGGAGGGTCAGAGGAAGAATTATATGTTCTTTAAAGAACCCTTAAAATTGAAAAAAGAAATACATTCCTTGAGATAAGTGTTACAATTGTACAGGGAGAAGTTTGCGGGTCTTACGATACCCCAAAATTGATTGTAAGTCTTTTAGTGACAATTTCATAATTTAAGTGTGTTTAGCCTTGGTATCGGTTAGGGTTTGAATAGGTTAGATGTTATTATGTAAATTGTTGTGATGTGTCATTTTGTTAAGGGGAAATGATCCATAAAATGATGTTTTGTTCATTAATGCGAGTTTCCTCTTTCCCTGACATGGACAGTGGCCACCGGCGTTCCTCCAATTATAAATAAGGACACTCGTTTTTAAAAGTGTGACAGTGCAGATATTAACGAAACATTACGATTCTTGTTTACTACCAACTAGTTTGTTTGTTTCCTGTGTATTCAACAAATAAGTTTCAGTTTAATGGACGATTTTTACATGAAAAACAGTTTCTACTCATGGGTCGGAGGGAAAGAAAAATCACGTGTGTATTTTGTCGAAATTAGGATTACTGTTCGCAATTGCAAGCGTGAAAAACATTTCAATCAAAAGATTGGACCGCGCTATTCCTTTACCTTTGACACTAACTTACGCCTTTTCTTGTCAAACACGCCAACGCAGGGAACATAGGATTTCTGTTTTTTTAAATTACTCTGTTGCATGCATGATCACTTTATTAGCTAAAAGTTGGATAGTTTAATAATATAATATGTATATGTTTTAAAGTTTCTCTATCGTTTTCATCCATCAAAAAAGGGCAATACTGCTTGCAAATGACCTTATAAAGTCAAGACAATTATTTTATCATTTACGCTGTAGTTCTTCGCAAAATAAAAAGTTTTTTGCCTTCTTGCTAAATATTCTAGAGGCAGCTATTACAGGAAGGGAAGAAAATCAAGTTTTTATATTTACGCTCACTTAATAATAATCAATCCGTGTTAAAGATTGAGAGGGAACGTAAGTCATCACAATTATCACGGGAAAAAACAGCCGACACAACTTGTATCCGTCACATGGAAAACTCATCGGTGGGAGATGGCAATCATCTCATGAGAGTTCGTGGGAACTGACCAGCAAAAAAAGTACCGGAATTGGGAAAGATTAAACTACATTAGAAAACCACACAGTTGCCACGAGAGCTGAGTTGAGTGACTTTTGGTTATATAAAAAAATACGACAAGTGTAAGTGCGCCAGGTAAAAGCAGCAAAAAATAGTGGAAAGGATATTTACTTTGGTACACGTAAAGTGAGGACATAAAGTGGTCACAGACGAGGACACAGTTAGCTCTCGTACCTGCTGCTGTTATTAAAGGATATTATTATTATAGTTGTTTTGATTACGACATTTTTTCAAAAAAAAACATCAGTCTTCCTTTTTTCGCCCGTTTCCATTCTACAAGTTTGAATTGTATCAATCACGTAACTTTCAAGTTTGCAGTGGTGGTGTGAACACTCAGGTATGTAATAAAATGCACAGTAATTTCTTTTCTACCAGTGGTTGGCTGGTAACATAACATACTATTTGAAGTGATTGTCCAAGAAATGACTTTGTTTTGAGAACGGTTATGTAAACCGCATAAAAATATGATTATGCATGTCCCAACTGGTTTTGGTGTGGGTGCATGTGTCATTTTGTCTTGGTCATTTTAACTAGTCCCATGTGATTTTATCTTACGTGTAGCTCAAGTACATCTTATAATTTAGGGTGTCTTATGCCGTGTAACTACATTAATTTTGCAGATAAATACTTAATCATAGGTGAAAAATGCATAAAACATACAATTGATGGGCAAAACAGAGCGGAAAACGAAACAAGTCATTTCCGCGAATGACGCGTCAATTCATCTGTAACTGATTCTTTTTGTGTTTTTGGGAAGTGGAGGCAGTCCACTCTTTGAGTTGTATTACCTAATGTTGCATGAGAATCTAGTTGAAAAATACACATTTTTCGGGAAATTACAACGGAAGAAGACAAAGCTGGTTCAGTGCTACTTTACTGCTTATTAACCATAAGTGGGGGATAGTCACATGCCATGGCAATTATAATTAGAATTACAATAGATTTTAAAGTGTTATTACAGCGTAATGAATGTTTTTAGACGACTGCAATACACAATATGGAATGAGCTCTTCGATGAAAATTACGTCTTCGGTACCGTTATTCTGAATAGTATTTCTGAATAAACACGACTTGGTCCGTTTTTGCTGCAACTCATCTATTGATATGTAGTCTGCAGTAGTTATGTATGCATAAATTATGATTATATGCAAAGTTTTAAAAAACTCTAATTACTACTTAGGATTTTGAGTTACTGTTAAAATGCCATAAGCAGGCCAGCACATTATGATTTGATATTGTGTTATTATGTATCAGGTAAAACTACGACAAAGATGTGAGTTCATGAACGATTTGTTCACCTAAAAACATACATACAAGCAAATGCATAAAAGTGTGAGGGTTGTTTTGTTGTACAATATTTCTCGTTTTCTAGACAGAGCGCCTGCTGCTATCAATTAGATGACAATTATTGTCTCGCGATAATCTCCCCTTGAGTAACACACAGAACATTTTTAAAAAGTTGCAATAATACCACCCATATAGATATAGATTTTAAATCAAATGTGTTGTGAACTAGTGGCGCAGAGTATCAATCTGACAAAAAAAAAAGAATTTTCCACGAGTAGCAAGCAATATCCATCCGCTCACTAGAATACGTGATTCAGTCAAGTGTCTAGGATTATAAGGCGAAATCAATGAAGCTATGATCCACGTTGGTTACCGTTAGTCTTCATAGTTAAAATAGATGAAAGCAGGAATCATCTAACACGTTGAATGTTGACTCATCATCATAAAACACAGTGATAGAATCAATGAGATAAGACAATAATACTTCACAGGATGATAACATTATTATCTTGAACACGACAAAGTTCGTGTTTCACTAGAGGAGGTGCACAAGAAACAGACGCAAGACATTATGTGAACAAAACAGAATTGAGAAAAATGGCTTACTCTCGACACACATAGTTTGTCTGAAGCGGTAGGAATGTTCACGGGAAAATATGATAAAACAAATGGGCATTTAATAAATCTAGACAATTTTTTTATGTGTTAGTTTTACACTAATAAAATGTATATAAAAAAATGTGAGCTTGCCTGTGTTTGCTGCTAGTTTAGATTGAAATTTTAGTGATTGCATGTGACAAGACTTGACATGATTCGTCGTTTTTATCGTTTCCCTTTATGATTATAATATGACAATATGTGAAAAAGAGTATTTCAAAGATTAACAGTAACAGAGTAATAAAATGTTGGTTAAAAGTTTCCTAATGTGGCTTCCTTCATACCATAACGTACCGAGAGATTAACAATACGCGGAGGTTTTTATTGATGTTTTATAACCTTACGCTCTTCACCACATAACGATGCGTGTAATTTTTTGTCTGATCAGTGGTCATGGGGGTTATAGCGATGAAACTAAACTTGTACGATATGGTTTGAATGCAAGATTTCGTTAACAAAAAAAAAACGATCAAACTAACAAATGAAACGACAAGAGTTTGATTTTCGCACAAAATATTTGCGATTCAATATTCAATTGTTTGGGATTTTTAGGGAGATTTTTTGTTTAAAAACTTATTAATAATTTTAACTATTAATGAAAAATGACAATAGAATTCCTGTAGAGAGTACAAGGTTGGTGATAGACGCGAATTATGTTTTGATTCGTTTTCGATTGAGGCTGTAATCAAGTTGCGATTTTCATCTTTTCCGAAATCTGTGACAGTACTTTAAAACAATCTCAAACAATATGTCAACAAGTCTAGGAAAAAAATCTAATTTTTCACCCCCTAAAGACATCCACAACAAATCGTGTTGGTCACATTGTAGACGGAGTGCAATCAAGAAAAGGGGACATTTGTGCTTTTCAAAATGATACAGTTTTTAAATATTATTTAGACTCATTTGTTTTTTAACGCTGCACATTGCAACTTTGTGTAATTGAGAAGTATGAGCAACATCAGGAATCATCAGTAGGAAAAAAGGTAAAGTTGCAAAAAATAGTATGCACTAAAAAGTCCACGCATTACACAATTAGTCTGCTCTTGGCTTTTGTGATTGGGGGTATTTGTCTGTTTTGTTACTGTACTACTTCAAGGGAAGGAAATAAGTACACTAGCCGACCAAAGAAATTAAAAACTGCTTTTACGAGATTTTCATTTTAAAATGATTGTTAATCGTGGAAGGGAGCTTTTGAAAACATTTCTCATAAGGTTTCTGCAATGATCGGTAAATACACAGCCGCAACAACGTCATGAGCAATATGGTTTCAATCAGTTGATAAAATATTAAATATGTTTTTCTTAATAGCTTTACCAACTGTTGTAGATTCATTTCTAGAGTCCTTCCTCATTCAGAACAAAATAGTTGTTTTTATTCTTGCGAAATCTTCATTTCGCATGATAGAACTTCGCAATGTGTAATGACTCTGCCAAAAAAAAATCATTTTCGAAGATGAGCTAAAGCTGTGAAATGATTCATTTTTGATTGATATTATTTAGGAAGTTTGAAACTGCGCATATGCAATGTATGTACACACTTGGCATTGAACGGAATAAAAATCGAAGGTTGTTTGAATTTTTTTGTTAAGTTTTAAAGGGAATCGAGATCACGTTTTTTATATCGAAAATTAATACTTCTTTTGATCATTTCTCTCATCAAGAAGGAATGTTAAGATTTTTTGGCACATCTCAAATCTGATGTTGTGTTTCATTGGCAAACGATGAGTCAGTCATCAGAGGCATCATCTATCTTGAAAAATGATAAACATAATCTGCATACCGTGAGGATATGCATCAACAATCGAACAAAATGAAACAGAAAAGAAAAAAAAAGAAAATTACGTAGAGCATCCAAGGATATTCGGTTTCACTGGTAAAATCCTCATTAGCTATAGATGCAAACATTAAAAACAAGTATAAGATCATATTTTTAACAGTTCATAAATGGGTTTGTGCTAATTAGGAAGTAAGAAAATGGAAAAAAGGAAATTCTCATCATCGTCCTACATCACGTACAATTTGTAGTATGCATCTAGGTCTAAACCACCAATGGTGAAGTAAACTACTAGTAAACTACCCAAAATAACATTTAAATATTTTTTGCACATGTTTTTAAAAACCTATGTAGGAACTATGATCATAGTAGTGATAATTGTCCGCAGTAAAAGAAAACTTTCTTTTGCTTCGCATATCACACCAATTTTTGATAGGAACATGGTTCTGGTGCGGTTGTAAGCAACGGCATGCTACAAATTTTCGATTGAAAAGACATGTGCTCGTGTTCCCCAGCCCAAGTATCGCACACCAACAACAATGCTGACGAGTGAAACGATGTTTTAATTGTTGTACACCCAAATTTGGTTTGGACATAAGGCAACAAAGAGGCTTAGGTATGTGACCTGGATGCATGCATGGGATTCAGTGCGGAAAGCTAGAGGCAGTGAAATTTTCATGTGTATGAAAAAAAGATGCTGTGTGGATGATAAGACTCAGTAAGACAGACACAAGGAGATCGTTAAAACAAACCGTTCATAATACGCTACCAATATGATTTAACAAATAAAAACAATGGAGCTTGTTCTGTATAATGATTACGATTACTAAGAGTGGACAGTCAACAGGATGAAAATGAATTGCATTAGATATGCGTCAATGTCAGGGACAATTTGATACAGTAGTTTTTCACGGTTTGGAAAGCGCTGCATAAACACTAGTACGATAAAACAGGAGTCCTACGTAAGATTTAAATTGTGAATGATATCGTTTCACCCATAATGAATGAACGCATATCAAGGAAAACCGCAATTTCTATGTTCTGATTTTGCTTTCATTGAGGAAATTTAGTGGAATTTTTGTACCTGCGTATACCTGTGCAAATTATAAATCATCAAACCCGGCAATAAAAGAATCATTTAAATTAAAATGAATTGAGACAAAACAAACCTTGGTATTTGTGGCGGTAGGTTGGATTTTAAAATCAAACTTCGATGTTCACTGTGGACGAGCACAACGAGTCCACTACAAGAACCGAGCATCAGTGACTGACGGGGATAAATTGTGCACCTAGAGCTACAACTTGTCATCATTTAGATAGCTATGTATGACTTAAACCAAATTTTTCATGAAAAAACTATATTCGTAACGAAATAGAAAGTGTTGATTTTTTAATGTTCACTGGGTCAAGAGTCAGAATCATCAGATTCATTTTTTTCAAGTTTATGAAAGTAGCCACTAAAAAGTCACCGCGTCGTTGCCCTTGCAAACGACATTGCCCTGATATTATTCTACTCTTTAAAAATAGCATTTTGAAGGTTTATTTTCATGCACTCCACCCATAATACTGGTGAGTTGGTCACCTTAAATATCTATGTATGAAGCTTTGAGAAATCTCATAATCTTTAAAAACCCTATGAATTGATTGTTTCGCACAATAGAAAAAGTACATCAGGTTACTTTGCAGAAAAACATCTATGAACTACCATGTTTCGCTTAAGGTTGTCATATTATATGCTGCCTGTCTCGCATATCTACACAGAAACAATACCTTCCAAGGTTTCTATTTATATAGGGAGATACGTACGACGATTTAAATCCATTTTTTAAAAATAAAGAATGATGATGACGGATGAAAAAAATGCGAAAACGTTGACATGTGTGGCGTGTCTATAGTCACATCGTGCGTGCATTTTTTTACCGTATCTTTCCTTCCATACCGCAATGCTTTTGTGAGCATTCTAAAAAAAGCTTTTAGCTTTGGGGCAGGATCAAAATATAATTTAAATTTCAATCACCATTTCATTAGCAATAAACTATTAGGATGTGTTATTTCGCTCATAACAAAAATGCATTTTGCAAGATGATTGCCAGCAAAAAGACTGAATGTTGACCACAGTCGTAATGACTAGAATTTGAATTCATCTTTTCATCCTACAGAACAGCTTGTATATACTTTTTTTTGCAAACAATTTTTTACATGACCGATTTTTATGGTAATGGTGATGGCTATGATTATTATGTGTGTGTGTGATAACGATCTTATCGGTAGGGGCTGACGAAAAATGCATTCATGGTTGAACCAAAAAAAAAAACGTTTCACGTGTTTCTTCTAATGTTCCCTACTTACTATATTTATACACTAGAATAATTCATAGTTAATGGAAAACTATAATATTATTGTCGTGGACTGTTTCGTTTGAATAAGCGTGTTACTTACTCGTACACACGGTACAGATGGCAGCCATTGTTGCGATTAAAAGTAAATCCCTGTCTTAAATAGTTTGTACGTTTTAACACTCCTGCCTGCATATTTAGCAGACCACGAACATTCTTTACAATCCAGAATAGAATAGTATACCAGAGATAGATATATATCGGCATTTTGACCATACTCCATAAGGACATACTACATAATATACACCTATTTGATGCTAACTAGATTTTTCATTTTTACAAACGTTTAAATGTAAATATCAGACTTCTTAAGCATTAAGTCTTCTCTATTTTTAAAATTTGGTAATAAAGGATGCGAATAAGCAGAGGATTGCAAATATTGCTAGTTGAACAAATGGAAGCCAAAATACATTTTTGCCTTATATTTGCAAGAGTGCAATAAAAATGAACTTGATTACTACTGCAAATGCCATTCTGCATACAAAGCTCTGATTCTTGGTGTTTAATTGTTAACCAACATAAAGGTGGCATGAACAGCAACAGTTAAAATAGTAAGTATTTGTCATTTTCAGCACGATTTTACATACCTAAGTTTAAATGTTACCTGCTCCTTAATTTTGTTAATTAGTTAAGATATATAGTAGGACAGAAAACACTCCCTGGCCTGACAGAGATTTTACAATTGTGACTTGCGGTAGTCAAACAAACGCCAAGGTGCCTATTTCAACGATTTCAATTTCTGTTTCAAAGTTAAATTCCATCAATGCTGGGCCGTCTCCTCCGTATTCCAATTGTTCCATATTATATATTGATGATCAACGCTGAATTAAACGCGTGTTTAATGCATGTGAAGCGTTCAAAATTTAGTTACGACAGGTCGAGTCTCTTCATCCGTAAATTTTGTGTTATTCAATACACCAATTCTCAACAGTGGCCTGTCTAACGTAGTATTAAAGCATGAACGTGAAACTAACGTAAATAAAACATTGCAAAGTTGTAATTAGCCATTGCCGTCAAATTGAAACTTCACTTATCTGTTTAAAAAATGTGAATGAATGGTCCCTTTCACGCAGGGGATGACATTTGGAGGACTATTTTCATCGAAACGTAACAAGTACTTAAGTAAGTTTTAAGTTTCCTTTTCCATAAAAAATCCTGACCTTTGTTGTATGTTTGAGCACCTGTAGGTGCCTGTGGAAGGGCTTTACCTACAGGGACCATCTTTAATAGCGCTTTTTCAGCAGCTTAAGGACAGATTCTAAATTTGAAAGTTTATGTTTTACTCTAACGGAAGTTATCGCACAACCTAAGGGAAAACCTTTTTTATCATCAATCATTTGAATAGCCATATGGCAATGGCTAACAATTGTCTATACCCAGCATTTTTCTACTTATGCCTTGAAACGTCATTTGTGTCTATTATCGCATAATGGAGTCAAACACCAATATAATATCAAAAAATAAATATTGGTAATCTGAACGATTACAATTTTACATTGAGACCCATGCACGTTGCTTCTCGGCAAAAAAAACGTTGTGCGAGAATTAATGTTCAGAACCACAGCGGTTGGTTAAGGTGTATTGTATAGTTGATAAAAACTGGCGTTCCGAGTTCCACGAATAGTTTCCGATCGTAATATTGACAAATCAACGCCACCGGAGAAAAGCTAAAAATCAAACAAAGTGCACCATTATGCAATGTATACGTTAGTTAGTACTACTGCAGTTTGTATTCATGGCTATGTGCTAACTGGTTGCAAGAAATAGAACAGAGGGGTGTGTTGTTGTAACACACTACTTTGGCTTTGTAGAAGTGCATCCGAAACATCTAGCAAAAAAAGCATAACAATTAATCCTCATGTTAGCAAACCACTCAAATATTTTAAAAAATACTTGTAACATCTGCGAAAACCTTGAAAAACATTTGCAAAAGAATTACTCCAGATTAGCGACCATCCACTTTTGTTTCAAACGAATATCAACACAAGTCACAGATGAAAACGGACTTAATGTAGTGACTTGTAACATTGTAGAAACTATAAGTGGCCATGATTTTGTCCTTTGTGTAGACATGCACGAGTTAAAATGAGTTGCACGTTTAATCAGATATCATCACAATTTAACGCGTTTATCTTCTTAAAGAGGGGGTAGTTATTACTTCTTTTTACAAAAAATAGGAAGAAAGAATGGAGGGATATAGAAATGTTTAGATAGTAAAGCGTTTTCCCGTCTTTGTTGACTTTTTCTTAAATTTTTTGTGTTTGCGAAAGGGGAAACATAATGAAACCCGTGCATTATCCTTTATTTCCTAAATATTAGGAATTTTCAGTAAGCCAAGTCATACCAACTTGAGAGAGAAAGTTTCTCTACGAAAATTATATATTTATGTATTCCATTTTTCAAGGGAGTCTGCAAAAATATGGCATTTCTGTGAAAATGTAGGATGACGTTTAAGGGGATGTATTATTTTAAAGCGCAATCCTTAGACAGCAAGTCGAATTGAAAAATTACAGGTTGTTACGTTATTAGTCTTTTTTTGCTAAACAAATGATGGGTGCACAAAGATTTGTGAGTTGTAAGATTGTAACTTTTACTTTTGACGGAACGTGTCGTCATAAAAAAGAACTACGATAAAAATGAAGGAAACGCAGTATTTTGTAATACGATTTTACGTAGGTAGACGAGACAACTTTGATTTGACATGATGAGAATGTGCACAAGATACGCAGAAAAAAGGTTAGAGGTTTCCTGAACTGAATAATCCATTATACTACACACGCACTTTATGGCTGTATTGCTTTTGAAAATCTTTGTTTGAAGAGATGAAGCGATCTAATTAATTGGTATTAATTCAGAGATGGCGATGAACTGAAAACTAGATTTACCGAATGAAGTTTCAACACGGTTGACGGTTCCTTGTAGTCAGTCATCTCTACTATTTCATTCATACAGAATGCAACCAATGCGGTAGCAATCCTTTCTGATTGCTCATTTTTTGTATGTTTTAAACTTATTAGTAACATGTGCATTATAAAAAAGTGCCATTTTAGAGTGAGCTAATTTTACTACAAAACCTCTATAGTTTCTGTATTGTACACTGACAATGGAACATCTCTTAAATCTTTACGCAACCGAATGTGGATAATTTGAATTTTCCTGTCAACTTGTTGCCTAAACTATTCAGCGTATTTTTTATACGAAACAACTACAAAAGTTGGAGGAACGCGGAAAAGTAAACGGCGTCGCAAAGAAATCAGTCGCATTTTTTGATTAGACATAACAACTTGACAATTTGTGGTTAAGCTTTGTTAGGTCGTTGCTTCTGAGTTTGGGTTCCCGTTGTTGTCTCTAAAATCAAAGAAATTGTCTAGATTACTTGGTGTAAATGTCACAAAATCATAATGATGTTATACGACTGTCTTGTTCAACGTATGCAGTAGGATTTCGCAATGAAAATCAGCTTGCATGAATATGACCCGTTGAAATAGTTGACTTAACATGTACGGCTAGATTGTGGGTTCAAAAACGTTAGTATCTTATTTAGAACACGAAAAAAGTTACAACTGCGTGGATTTAAAGAAGCAGGATTGATTTAATTCCAACACTGCATAAAAGGTGAGGGTGAGGGAACTTGCAGCACAGAAAGGAGACCACAGACTAATTTGCCAAGAGTTTTATCTTTTCTTTTTTAAATTGCAATAGTTAATGTTGAATGCAAGGACTTTTATGAAAACAAAATCCTGCGTCAGTTGAAAAATCTTTTTTCTGCGCTTCTCGGTGACGAATAGAATATGCCTAGGGAGTATGTGTAGATTCTGTTCAAGTTTCATTTCTAGGAAGTGTGTTCACGCAAAACAGTACTTTTAATTCTTCTTAACGACAAAGCTATTCGTAGTAGCTAGGATTCATGTACATTGTTTTTAAAAGTCTCGGTGATTAGTGTAATTCTAGTTTAATTTGTCCGATTTTTACGAAATAAAGTTACTTTATGAGTCAGCCGTCAGCCTATTTTAATATCGTTATAATTTGTCGGCTTTTTATCTGCTAACAAGATGTTTTTACGAATGCCCTTTGTTTTTAAGTATCAAACCAGAGCAGTACACATGAAGCATCCATCATGCATCTTATACGGGCATTACTTGAAAGTATCATTTAGCATCTACAAAGGGTTGCAATTGTATCTTTTGATCTCAACTTTTTAAATGTACTTTGAATTAAAACCGACAAATCACAAAAGTCCGCCTCCAATGCGAATTTAGAAACAGTTTGAAGCACCATCGTTTTTCTTGCCGGTTTTGATAGTGCGGAAGGCACCCACTTTTAATTTACTTAAATATTGTGCTTGTTATAAGGCTTGCAATCAACGTGGTAGAAAAAATGAGCTGAATTAAAAAGAGAAATAGAGGCAAACTATACTGACTGTTTCATCAACAAACTTTACATATTAAATTAAAAACCACTCTTTATATTTTTGTGTATGATATGAAATATTGTGGCTAGTACAGAGTGTCGACATACTCAGAGGTCAGATCAACACAATAGAAATAAAAGATTAAAAAGTAATACTTTCAATGGCATTTCCACACCAAAAGGCATAAAAGTTGTTTACGTATGTCGATGCAGACATTTAAAAAAATGCTATTTAAATTTTCAAAATTACCTCAGCCAATTCGGGGGACGGGTGTGGAAAATCAGTCGTCCGTGGTTCCGGTGTCAAATGAAATAGCACGGACACTCCAATACTAAAAATGTATAGCACACGAGTGATCTGTGTGAGGGTCGAATTTTAATACAGGCTGGATCGTATTTGAAATTTTTGTATGCTTTCCTGCTATAATTGAGATTGTTTACTACGTCATAAAAATGTATCTGATCTATTTGTATTAGTGTGGATAATACGTGTTCTTTGTTGTGTCCAACTGTGGCCGAACGAATCAGGCATATTATACTTTATAACTTACGAGCGCTGCATTAATTCACTTAAAAAACAGCTTCAATGCAGATTCAGTATGGAAGTACACAGTGTTTAATTGTCGAGGTACTAGCATGCAGCTTAAAAAGCTGAGCTAAGAGCATTTGCCACAGAAATTATGTTTAAAATCCATGTCGAGTTGAAAGTAGTATTATGGCCTTTTATGTTACACTGTCTTTTATAGGGTCACTTCCGTTTCATTACTTTAGGTGCCCTCTCGCAATCCTATCACAACATTCAAATCCATAATGATACATCGTGGTAGCAAAGATATTTAACGTAGGATTATTGCATTCCTCGACGCTACATAACGATAGCAGTAGCTCCGCGGGATCGCTTTAAACAAGATCACCGTATATGACTATATGTTTGGGTCGCATGAAAAAGTGTCAATATTTTAGCAAATTACATACCTTAGGAAAATGCTGGAACCTGAAGCGTACATACATACCAAACTGAAAGGAGCTATAGCTTTGTGTTGTCACTGCTTATTTACACTTTTAGAATACAAAAATGTGCATAAAACTTATGAATAGTAACATATACCATAGTCACGAAATCTAAGTGCATTCGTACTAAGTAAACGAATTCCCTGCTGAACCATGGCCAATCTTAATGATTACCTATTCCAAACCATTTTGGGTACAGCATCGTGTTCATTCAACCCCATTTCCTTTAACGGTTATGTGATTTTGGAGTAGAGTTGAAGTTGAACGAAAATGTCACCATAGTATGCACTAATGTATTGTCATGCGATATCATATTTAAGATTTTTCTGTAACACGCGAAATATTTGAACTCACCAACTCACTGTTTCTATTGCAATAAGTCGATCGGAATTGTACCGTGTCATGTTTCTTCATTTTGGCCAGTACGGCTTCTGTCAGAAAATATGAGTAGCAGTCCTGTGCCTATTTCACTGTCATGTTATTCATCTCGGTCATCGTCCGAATATATTTAAAATTTCAGAGTTTACCTGAATATGAAATTTCAAAACTGGGAGGCCAGAGACGCAGACGTGTTCGTGACAATTTAAAATAGGACCCATAATATAAGTGAAGCAGTTACACACCTGTTTGCCAGTATACCCAGGCCACAGATACATTCATCAAGGCTTGACTATAGGCTTACTATTAAATTTAACAATTTTTTGATGCATTTATTACAAGATACAAATCCCCTTTCATCTGTGTCACTCGCATAAAACTAAATGAAATGAATAATAAAACGCAGTAGTTTAGAAACTGTTTTGTTTTGACGACTAATCAATTTACCGACGACTACGACTAACGAGAATAGCGAAGCATGCGTTCGTCACTATCTTATATTGCGATCGGAAAATCTTAACAGGAATAATAATTTGCTCACGCAATTAATGGAGGCAGTGAACCATATTTCTCGTTCTGCAAAACTATCTAAGTAATAAGCATAAGTCTAACAAATATCGCACACACATGCGTGCAAGACGACCAAAGACGACTTCCATTCCTTCCCTATCTATTTTAAACAAACAGGATTTTTATTATTATCGCCACGTTGATTGAAAAGCTTTCGCTATAATCTGCTTCAAATAGATCACACTTGAAACACCGTTACTGTGATCGCGTTATGATGAACCTCAGCAATATAAACATGTCTTGGCTCGATATAAGTCTTCGAGTATTCGACATGGTAGATACAAACACATACAGACTATATAGTCTAATTGCTAATTTATTTCAGCGTTTACTTTTATCGTAGTTTTTACTACTGCAGGTAAAAAAATGGAGAAGCCGACAAAAACAGAGTTGTTTAACGCTTGGACAGAGATAGAAAGAAAACAATTAACATGAATCTAACGTTGCTGTTCTGAAACGGAAGGAGTTCAGCCTTACGTTTACTGACAATAAATCTTAATACCAAATTTGGCTGTTAGTTCAGAACGAGTGTGTGCAAGTTTACAATGAATTTGATTGGCATGAACAAATATCATAACTTTTCTTCTGCGAATATTTGCTGGGCATGCAATTTATCAGCTCGTTGGTACTTTATGGGTTCAAAAATTGTTCAGCTACTTTTTAACGAGCTAGAAAATAATGGAATTGCAATTAGGTTTAAATAAAAACAGGACTGTGACTTTTTACTCTATCAAGAGTACGAGA
>JAAXOA010001632.1:0-15326 GCA_036561885.1 Salina celebensis
AATTGTAATGTTCTGGTGCTGAGCCCTTCAGCTATACATTTGCCAATCAACTTGACCGGCTCTCTTCCGGAAAAAATTCAAGCTACATTCACACCCACCGAAGTTGGTCCACATTCAATCTCCATTAATTTAGATGGAGAACCTGTAGCTGGAAGCCCATTTAGCTGTAATGTGTATAACGCTGGACGAGTAAAAATTGCTGGGCTCAAGGATGGAAACGTTGGAGAGCCAATTACGTTCACAGTTGATGCATCAGCAGCCGGAGAAGGAACTCTTGAGCTTGTAGTCACCACTGGGAAGCAGTCGTTACGAGCTGAAGTTACCGCAAGGAGCAGGGGCTTATACGATGTTACATTTGTTCCACAAGAATCAACAACTCATTTTGTAAACATTACATTCAACGATGTAGACGTTCCAGGCTCACCCTTCGAATGTGCCATAGAGGAATCATACTCTACAATTAACGGAGTTTCCGGCTTGGAATTGGAAAGTATTAGTGACAGCTCAATGATCCAGCAGGGAATTGTAACTTCGGGTTTGGAAGCAGTTATCGCTGGAACAACTGCCTTTATTGATTTAGAAAAACGAGGTCCAGAGAACCCCGATGTGAACGTTATTGGACCTGATGGAACCAATACGATCAGAGTTCGCACAAGAGCCCTTCAGTCTGGATATATGAGAGCAGAATTTACTCCTGACCGAGTTGGAATCTATGAAATTGCAGTTAGTGAGGGATCCAAAGCGCTGCTTTTACCACAGCCCTTGAAAGCCAGAGTGTTTGATCCACTTCTTGTACGCATCAGAGAAAAAACTGAAACGGCTGTACTTGGACAAGATTTCTCATTTAAAGTGGATATATCTAGATCTGGTTTGGATGTTGATTCTGATGATGCAATTGATGTGAAAATCAAAACTGGATTGGGGGATGTACGATGCAATCGAAGGAACATGGGAAATGGTGTATTCTTAATTAATTTTAAGCCTGTGTTGCCGCTGACTCATCGAGTTCATGTGTTATGCCATGGATTCAACGCTAAAGGATGTCCATTTGATTTAATTGTTGCTGATAGTGGAGTCCATTCAAAGGATACTGTTGCAACAGGGCCGGGGTTGTATTTAGCAAGGTGTAGTCGTTCCGCTGGATTTACAATTTTAACGAAAGGATCGTCAGGAAGAGACTTCGATGTTGTTGTAAGTGGTCCAGGAGGAGTTGCAGTTCCGGTGCGCTGTTATCAGCAGCGTGATGGGAACCTGCGAGCAGAGTTTACTCCAAATTCACCAGGACAGCATGAAGTTGCTGTGTACCATAGAAGCAAAATGGTGAAGAATTCTCCGTTTGTGTGCCATGTGTATGATCCACAGAAAGTGCTCATTGGATCGATTCCAACTGCTTTAACAGTTGGAACAATCGATAATCTTGCCTGTTGATGTGTCACAAGCTGGGGATGCTTTGTTGGAGAGTGATGTTACTGGACCGGAAGGACTTCCCAAACCATTATTTCCATACAGCGATGATAAACATGGTGAAAACGTTTTGAGATTTACTCCAAAACGTCCTGGAAAATATAAAATCATGTTGAATTACGGCGGAGAGCCAGTTCCCGGTTGCCCCATTGTCATTCAAGCCGAAGAAGCTGGTGCAGCAAAGGCTGATGGTGCAGGGCTCAACTGTGCTCATGTAGGATTACCAGCAATCTTCCAAATATTTGGACCAGGTTTACCTGGCGTGCCATCAGTTACTGTTGAAGGACCCGAGTCTGTTGCCAAATGCGAAGTTAAACGTGTGTCTGGAGAGAAAGATTCTGGCCATTTCCAGGCTACATATGTTCCCACAGAAGTAGGTGTTTTTGATGTTAGGGTCACTTGGGCTGNACCTGGCGTGCCATCAGTTACTGTTGAAGGACCCGAGTCTGTTGCCAAATGCGAAGTTAAACGTGTGTCTGGAGAGAAAGATTCTGGCCATTTCCAGGCTACATATGTTCCCACAGAAGTTGGTGTTTTTGATGTTAGGGTCACTTGGGCTGGAATCGACATTCCTGGATCCCCATTCCATCCTCGTGTTGTAGATGGATCTAAACTGAGAGTTATTGGGGGTTGGGACGCGCATTGTAGTACAAGTACAAATGATGATCCTCTTGAGGATCAAGCAATACAGTTGGCCATTGGTGAAGAAAGGAAGATTGCGTTTAATACAGTAGATGCAGGTCCGGGAACATTGGAAGCATCAGTAGAACCTATTGGAAATCCAGGTGAAGATACAACCGATTTGGTGAGGGTGGAGTCGGCACTAGCAAGCCGATGCAAACTTGTTCTTACTCCGCTGAAATCAGGAGAGTACGTATTGAACTTGAAATGGGGTCATTTTGATATCGAGAACGCTCCAAGAAGGATTGTTGTCCATTCAGCTCCTGCTGGGTTAGTAACTATTCAATATAAACTAGTCTTAAATCATGAGTAGGAATGTTTTTGATAGTAATATGAAATGCTAATGGAAACTTTTTTTATGGAAATACAGGGAATACGAAGGACCTGTTGTATTAAGCGGAGCCGGTTTAGTGTCAGCGAGATGTGGAGAAGAAGCTTACTTCACTATTGATGCTTCCCAGGCTGGTCTTGGCCCAGCCCAAGTTTCCCTGCACAGTGCAGATGTGGATGTTCCCGTAACAGTCCAACCAGTAGGAGGAGGAGTTTACAAAGCTGTGTATGTTCCAAGGATGCCTGGCAGTTATCAACTGAATGTAACCTGGGGTGGAAAGTAAGTCCATCATTTGCATGAAAAACTGACTTTGTTTTCGCAAACATGAAAATACTAAGTTAACTATTGCTTTACCTCTAGGCCGGTGCCAAATTGTCCAATGACTGTGAACATTGGGGCAATCGGAGACTCATCAAAGGTTATCTGTACTGGAGATGGTTTACGTGCTGGAACTGTGGGTAAAGACATTCGAAGCTTTATTGACACAAGACGTGCAGGACCTGGTGAACTAACAGCTCAATGTGTCGGGCCAAGAAAAACAGCGTACTGTGAACTTTACGATCATGGTGATGGAACGTTTACATTGAACATTCGACCACAAGAACCTGGCAAACATTTGTTGAGCATTAAATACTCTGGGGAACATGTTGTTGGAAGTCCCTTCAATTTGAAAGTGGTCGGCTTACCAGACGCTTCTCGAGTTAAAGTTTATGGTCCAGGAATTGAACATGGGGTTTTGGCTACATTCCAATCACGATTCATTTGTGATACTCGTGGGGCTGGAGCTGGACAGTTAACAGTTCGCGTGAGAGGTCCAAAGGGCGCTTTTCGAGTTGAAATGCAGAGGGAAAGTCAAAAGGATCGGACAATACTATGCAAATTTGACCCAACGGAACCTGGGGATTATCGAGTTGAAGTTAGATGGGCTGGAGAGCACGTGCCTGGCTCACCGTTTTCAGTTATGATCTTTGATACACAGGAAGAATTACACCAATTCTTGCAGGTACGTATTAGAATACTATATATATATGAAAGCTATACTTTACTAATGGACCGAACTAACATGCATGTTTTTTTTTACAATTATTACAGCAAGGAACGTCACCCGGTCCTACCCAATCAGAATTTTACGGCTCTACCAATTTTTCCGTTGGACAAATGTCCTGGAGAGGATCCCAAGCTCAATTGTAGTTACACTCTGAAGTTTTATTCGAAGCGAATTGCGTGGTTTAAATGAAACTCTGCCAGTGTAAAGAATTTTGATGCAGATATTGGTAAACGTATAATATCACATTTGTTGTTAAACAAATATGAAAACGAAACTATATAGGTTTACTAGACACTATAAAACTTTCCGTATGGGCAACCTTTTTGTTGTAGAAGACTTTTAAGGAACAGAAAAACTCGCTGGGTCCAATGAATTCATTTTACTGCATACTTTCACAGCAATATTTGGATGGACTGGTAAATATTAAATCGTCACACATGCAACAAGACAATAACATATATTATCTACATAGACTATCAACAGACGATTTACGTTAATCCCAGTTTAGTAAAACGTGCGACAGCACAAATTTAAAATATTTTTGTTACATGTTATACTATTTTAAGCGTATTATATCTGTTTTACTATACATACTGTACGGTAGATATTACGAACTGTAGTTCCGACAATAACGAGAGTTGTAGCTTCCCAAGAGAAATATTTTATGAAACATTATTTATTATACTAGATCACTACCATAATTGTTGCAAAATGAAAATTATTATGAAAAGAATGAAATCAATAAAGAAATATAACTGACAATGCGTATTTGAAATTGTTTTTTTTAAATATTAAAGGTTTTATTTTTTCACACGACGGATTTACCCAAAGCGTATTTTCGTCTCACTTTTTAACATTTTTTTTACTGGCCAACACATGAGCATAGTGGAATGAGTTTTATATGTTGTGCATATTGATTCACTCTTCTAATTACTTTAACATCAAAATTATCGGTTATGCCAGTGGCGACTATTTTAGCTACGTCTACCATTAATTAAGTATAGCTTGTAAGGGTATTCAGTTGTCAGCGGTCCAATTAAAATGATAGAGAATTAGCGTTGGTTTATCGTTAACATTTAACACAAGACATAAACAAAAAACCGCTATAAGTCCTTCTCATATAAGAAATGATTATGTTTTTTTGTTATTCTTCGTAATATCTAATTATGACTGAATAATAAGTTTCAAGAATTCCTTCACCGGTCTGGTTCTGTTAAAGTATGAAAATTACGAACATCAAATCTATAATATCAACGTCTACGTGACTTGATCATTTTTTACATACTAAGCTACAGTCATTTACTACGTTAGTACTAGAAAAAATCTATTTATACTTTTAAGCAGTCCATACAGTCTTTGCATTTACTTTTAATGAATAGTAAGTTATGACATCGTATAGTAGTGACAGGTTTTTAATACTTGAAATCCATAAAAATGGATTGCATATTGCATACCAGGATAGTTTCACTGGGATTTCATTCATTCCACAAGTAGCATACTTCAATTCGTCAAAGTGGCTGCGCTCAGCAAATTCATGAAGCGTAGCGTTTTGTTGTCGATAAACATCAAATATCGATTGTAAGAGAAGAGAAAAACAATCTTACGTAGGCGTGCCATAAGAGCTTCTTTTCCAATTTCATGTTACATACATATTTGGTAGCATTATACTGGCTTAAATGTTGGTGTTGGTAGTTGAATGAAACGATGAACTAAGCGCTTACTAATTGTTATCTACGAAGAGTATACTTTTATACAACAGCGCATTTATATAAGCCGGGCTTGTCGAGTAAATTGGGAATTCCTCTTGTTTCCATTCCAGCGGAATTACTTCAATTTCGCTGCCCCGTTTAATTAGCTGGTGGATTCAAGGTTTTTCTGCCTCGTCGTTTAACAGTGGTTACGCATTTTGGACAGTACCATTTTCCCTGAAAAAAATTAGAGGTATACAAAATTAAAGATTGTTTCCTTCCGCGGGTTAAAAATACTAACAGGTTTGCTTTTACCTTAGGAGATGTTTGGATTCCAACGCAATCGTAGTGAAACCATTCAATTGGGCACTAAAAAACGATTTGGATGATTAAATATTTTGTACAAAAACTGCAAGTATAGTAAAGAGTGGGTAAATTACTTACATTTTCATTGTCACAAGCTACCATGTTTCCGTATGAGACCTGGTTGCACAAACAGTATCGCGGTTCAGATGGGTCATACGGCCAAATTTCGGGTTGGTCACCATTACCATTATCCAAGTCCTGGCCATTCTGATCAGCATCAGTATCGTCAGCGAATTTTCCAGATTTCATATGTTGAGATTTCCTGTTATGGATCTCCATTAGTATAAAATCGACCTTGATGCATATGAATATGTATTACAAAGCGGCCTCTACTTACCGCTTGTTTCGCTTATTGTTTGCATCGTCTCCACCATTCAGCTTGCCTAGGCCATCAGTCTTCTTACGTTTGAGCTCAGTGTCTATGTCCGGTGACAACCCGTTTGGATCATCGCCATATGGATCATAGTGCTGTCCATTCATTTTCTGTCATGAAATATTTCAGAATCATTGATGTGACTGTTGTGAAACTCCATTTGTTAATAAGATTAAGATTTAATTTATACCTTTTGGGCTGAAATAGTCTGCGCGAGGGCAGCCACCAGCGAGTTAGCAGCAAAGTCCAAATGATCACCGGAGTAAGACTGTGTTGGGGTAGAGGTGCCGCTTTCCGTTTTGATCTTTCCGTTGACCAGCCGTTTTCTACCTCTTTTCTCGACCTTAATTCCAGTCAGCGGAGTTGTTGGGAACATGCGGTTCTCCTTCTGAGAATTTGGGGCCGAATGCAAGTCCTTATCGCGAGCATCTTTGTTTCCATTTTGATCCAATTCTAGTGATCCTATAACGCAATTAGTACAAATGCGAAAATGAAATCGTCATTCATTTCATGTTCAAGAGTTACATAAGGCTACAACATACTTTTCTCCAATATTTCTGTAATTCCTGCGTTATCAGCTTCAAGTTCCATTTTGAATTTATACAAATCCTGGTCCAGTCGGCGAATATAGCGCTCCACCAGGTCATACATTTGATTTGCTTGATGTACTTTTTCATCTATTTTTTTACAAACAACAAAAATGTAGAAACTTTTCATGGTTTTGTCAATTACTAAATAGTTTCATTTCGATCTCATCATACCAGCATCTTCCAATACTTTGTAGTATTCACTTCGAATAGCTGCATAGACATCA
Organism: Salina celebensis; assembly: GCA_036561885.1. NCBI lineage: Eukaryota > Metazoa > Arthropoda > Collembola > Entomobryomorpha > Paronellidae > Salina > Salina celebensis. Next base: position 6,766 of record JAAXOA010001632.1, read on the forward strand.
TCTCTATCCGCTGGTCTTAGCTTCCTCGCACTTCCAAAAAAATCTTTCACCTTCTCTTCCAATTTGTCCGTAGCATCTGAACATAATCAATCAGTCAATTTGCATACATTATAGAACAAGGCCAACATTATTTAAATAGCATATTATGCAAAACAGATAATCAATTTACAAACCAACGTACTTTGGACTTGCAAATCCAGCTCGCGGATTTCTGTAAACCTGTCCTTGAGCTCCTGTGGCAGGTGCTCGATCACTGTCAATTTAAAAAGAAATGTTTATAGACAAAACCCAACTTATCTTTGTTCAAACAAATGAATTCATACTTTCAATGTAATCTTCGAGATACAACATTTTGAGTTGGTTTCTTCAACTACGTCGAGGGCAACGGGTAGCTCCTTGGCTTTGTTTAATTTTACACGCTCAAGTCCCAGCTGCCAATAAGAACAGTTTGCAAAATATCTGGGTTTACGAATGTTGTCACCCTGATGGCCCGTGACAAATGAGCAGACGGAAAACCTATTAAAGAAGAAATCTCACTGCAATTAGCCGTCTCCATATGTTGACGCAAGAGGAAAATCATTAAAACAGTTGAACAACGCCAACGCAGTCATAATCTACGAATTGAGTTTTGTATGAATGGTTATGATAAGACCATACGGAGAGTATGATAGGGTGACATCATCATCTTCATGAAAACAAATCTACTTCCAAATTAGTCATTCATGTCATGCGTGCAAAGTAAAAGTTAGTGATAGCGAAATGTTTATTTGCCTTATTCTGATTGACTGCGTAAATTGGCAAAAGTACAGCAGATTCAGATTGTTTGGAGTGCGGTAATAAGGATTACTATTGCTGGCATGATTATGTTCGATTTTAACACAGGCTTTGTGCGCTTTTTTGTGTTTTCATGTTTATTATGAGTGAATGAACTACATTTTTAATGAAAGAAATCAACATACCGTGTGCAATAACCTTAGTCAATGGTACTAATTGTGACAGGAGAGGTTGAGCAGCCGCTGAAGGCTTGTGTGGTGGTTCCACTGCTTCTGCTGCTAATGACGACCTCCTCGTCGTTTTCGGTTATGTTAACGTTAACAAGCTGCCTCCCCCTTGCAGTTGTATATACAACATGCAATGAGTAGTCTTGCAGCAGCACTTTTAACTTTAAGCTGCATTAAAACTTTTATTTCTTTTATCGATTTTCTTCGTAGTTATCTAACAATTTTTATACGCAACCGCCGGCGTAGGTTTCCATCTGGAAAAGATGTTTTTTTTTCGGGAGTGTACCACAGGCTTGGCGAGGACGATCTACTATAAATGTATGGGCTGTGGTGCTTGTCTTTTGAACTTGATTCTGCTCAACTGGAACGCATCTTCACATGAGAAAATTGTGATGCGGGAAGTGAAGCCATGTAATGCATAGCAGTACTCTTCGTTCCATACACCTCACTATTTCATAAACCAGTCTTTTGTTTTCTATTAGTATGTCCAGTCCGGCTTTTCGAGTCGGCTTTTCCACTATAAAAAAGAGAATTAAGGGTGTACCTACATGTATCAAAGTTGAGTCAATACACGGCAACGTATTGCCCACCAGGTTGAAAACTGAAACGGACAAGGCTTTAATAAAACACACTGTAACGAACGGACGAAAAAAAGCTTGTGAGCAATGCTTTATGCTTGGTATCAATTTCATACTCGTGAGTAGCAAGTCTGAACAATAATGCGTTGCTTTTCGAACACAAACCAAGGAAGACTTCTGCAAACGTCGATCTTGCGTCGCTGAATTTATATGCATAGTTGGGCTATGAATCATTTTCATACTCAATATTCCCAGTGGACTACGTGTATTTTTTTGACTGAGTATCCATTGTCCATGTAAGTGTCAAGCGTCAAGTTTTATGTGCATTACGTTCATATTACATCTTAATGTCGATGTACGTACACATGTTGAAAAGTATAGCCCACACTTGTTGTAAGGTTCAACAACACTGTTTCAGACGCTGGCCAGAAGCGTCTCTTCCTTTGTTCTTGTCAAGGACAAATTGTGAATCTTTGGATTACTAATCACAGTGCGTTGACCATCTCAATATGATATTATATTTGTTGTGGTCATGTATAAATTTTCCACAGTAGTTTTATTGAGATTATGTAGATTATTACTCAGGTGTCTGGGTTTATAATTTTACTTTATTATTGCAAATAAAGAAATGAAATAAACTTGAAAGAGGAAAGCATAACGGAAGCTGTGAATTTCTTAAAGACTACAATATGCAGTAAATGCAATGTTGAACTTCATACTGGCCCACATCACAAAATTTAAGTATTTCAAAATATGCTTAGTAGTGATGTAATAAAACCCTGCGATCTACTTTCCAATGTTTGCAAGATTTGGCAGCTTTGATCATGTACTTTTGATCCATATGGTTAGACCAGTTGTATAACTTCCATGATAAGGTACACCGTTTAGTTACTTTTGGAACTACTCCTGAGAAGTGCAGAACAGTAAACCATATTAAATTAGAAAATAAGCCTATGCTTGCAAATAAGAGACAGAGTTGGTAATCAATACGGTTGCCAAATTGGAGCAAAGCCACAGTGCAAAGAACCGTGATTGCTGAGACAAAAGATTGGATTGGAAAACACAAACGTCTCGTCAAACTTCCTACTAGAGTCTCCCAATACGTCATAGCTTTATATGTGGAAATGATCCTTTCAGGTTCTCTAAGTTTCCTTCGTGTTTTATACAATTTGTGATCGCATTGTCTTCTTGACCTATATTATTTTAAACAATGTCATAAAAAGTAAAGTGAAATTTCATGTAAATTCAGATATTCTTACGTACATTAATTCCTGGATAATTCTCCGGTATACCGTGTAAGGAATTAAGACTACATGCATATTGAACATGTTTACAGCTAGTGACCCAAAAATGACGAAGAATGACCCCACAATTTGGAGAGAGTACATTATAGAATAGACCCACCACTTTGTGTCTTTGCAGATCCAGAGTAAATACACTTTATCATTGGAAAATTCAATGAAGTGGAGTATTTGAGCACACGGAAGTATTGCATAAGCAGAAATAAACATTTTGAAGACAATGTCGATGTCTTCGAACCTTCCATTTGTTATTGATTCTCTTCATATAGGTCCCTGTTATGGGAAAAATAAAATGCACATGTGTATGTCATAGGTGCAACAATATTGTTCTTTTATATTGTAAACTTGTTGTATTTTATATTTTATATTCAATATTGTAAAATACTCACTCTGAATATAATTTATGTGGTGCATCCAGATATTAGTATATTGAACATAAGCAGTTGTGTCAAAAAAGTTGGAACAATTCAAAAGGGAAATTAGTCCACAAAAGAAAAAAATTAATCTTATTACTAACGCAGCGGCTAGATTTATATTAACTCGTGCCCCCTGTAGATCAGAAATCATGCTCCAGAGAAGATAAATTAGATACATTGATGTAACAGCGATCACAGCAATTAATCGTGAAATTCCCGACTTTATGGGGAACATCATGAATGATGAACTTAGTTGGAAGGGAATGCAGCCAAGAACGTTTCCTAAAATTAAATTGTATTTGAAACATTTTATCACAATAGTAGAGAACATTTTTATACGAGCTCACATTTGTAACGAGTTTGGCTTATCATGTTGTTCTTTTAAGACCAATTTCAATTCAACAGGTATTGTAAATTATTATCAAAAATTTAAACTTTCATTTTAATCGGTCCAACTCGTAACTTCCTTGAATGTCCACAAATTGCTTTTTATGGAAAACAATGGCAAAAATGTATGTTTTTATTTTTTCACATCAATATTTCAATGAGTGTTTCATTTCAATTAATGGTCGAATTGACTGATTGATAGTAGATTGGTTTGGCTCGCTTATTAAAACAAATTGATACAACGGCTACTGCGATTAAAGGACAACGAAAACAAGATAATCGATACAACGAATTGGGCAGCAGAGCTCCACGCAAAAAAAAAATCTATTAGGACTTTGTATGGAAGGTTTTAATAGCATCACATCGAGCAAAAATCGACATTTCAAAAATTGCTTTAAAACTAAAACTGATAGTTAAGTTGCGAAAAACGAAGATAAGCCAAGTTGATGTTGCAGATAAAATGAACAAGCCAAGTATGAATTAAAACATTTTCGTTGCTTTTGTCAAGTTTTAAATTCTTGTAATGATACATCATGATACTATTTTGTATTTATTCTCATATCATCCAAAAGCAACTTTACGAAGTTTCTATATTGAAAAGCAATCTAGTCGATTACCACGTATCCCAAAGTGTCCAGGTTTCTTTCTGATTTTTGTTGCATCTGCATTAGCTGTTGCTTCACTGATTGGAAGTCACTAATCACACAGAGAGAAATATAGAATTGCAAGGAATATTGAAAATAGTAGTACTAAACCAAAATATATGAAATGACCCTCTACAATTTCCCTACAGCTTTGTAATATCGGTTCCAAGCATCCCTGGAACAGTAAACGTATTTTTGTAACTATTCTACCTTGAATCTGGATGTCATTGTAAACAAGGTACCTTATGTGTTAGCACACCGGACCGAATCCCTATCCGGTTTATGGCAAAATTTTTACTATTCATCTGATCACACTTGTACCGAATCCGTATGTCCACATCTGGATTTGTATTTAGATCTGTACTATTATCTTTGAAATATAAAGCATCCACGATAAAATTTGATTTCAGGCAAAATCCATTGGGACCTGTTTCGTCATTGCATTTAGCATTCAGGAATTCCAAAGGGAGACAACTAATTGGAACGTCTTGCTTGGTGGTACGACAATAGCTCTTCTTGTAAATAAACTCTCTAAAGTCACTCGGCCCATATAATCCACAGCATTCCTGACAAATTTCATGTTATATAGACGATTTAACCAACGATCAAGGCTACGAGTTTTTTATGTAGTTACCTTCCGAATTTGAAAATCATTCAAATACTTTTTCACTGATGAATTTGTCCATTTTTGGTTTAAGTCTGATTTGATTAGCGTTTCTATATTATCTGGAAGTGCACGAAGATACCAGAAACAATATCCGCACATGGCAGGAACGAAAAGCGCCAGTGGTACGCATACCTTTGAATAAAAGAATCAACATATAATTCGGATTTAATTGAATCGAAGATCGTTATGTATTTGTAACTTGTCTTACTATAACTGTGAAGAGGAATCGATATATTTCAAGGCGTATTGAAACAAATCCTATGAATGAAAATACTGGTACAGCGAGGCATACAACTTGAAGCAGCACTCCGACATGATTGTCGTCAATAAAGCAAACAGCTACGTAAGATGGACTGGTCCTTTGTGCCATAAAAACACAAAAGTATGTACCACAAAGAATCTAGAATTAGAGAAAACAATTGGAATAAAAGAAAGCAATCAATGTCATAATATGTAAAGAATGATAAATTAATAACTAAAAAGAACTCTACCCAGGGGCTTAGGAACAAACCAATTGTGAGAGCCTTTGACATTGTGCACTTTGTACTTAGATGAGTGGGATAATCAGGGCCTCAGTTTACCGTTCAGTTTAAAGCTTTTATGGCTGAATGAGAGAGTTGCCCCATGGACAGGATTCTTGATGCAGAACTTTGTCCACGACCTGTTGTACGTAAAATTACACGTAAATTCTATGGAAATCGCGCTTTGGCAGTTGGATACGTGAGCAACGTTATATGTTGAAACCCCCGAGTTGTGTTTCGAAAATGCAACTTAAAAACATCTTATCTTACATGATGAATGTATGAATCTTTCAAAACAATTTATTTCTATAATGAAGTGAAGTGTTACACAAAATAATGAAAAATTTTAAATACACGTTAATTTCATTGACCATGTTCAACAATTCAGTAACTTTGATTGGCTATAGCCAGACGCAAACTCGATCGCGCCTACCATTTATTCCTTAGTCCTGACAGGAATGTTTCTGCGCATCGATGGAATATCGTGTATGACTATAGTTTCCTGCGATTGACTTGGGTTCAAACTCCTCGGGAAGAGGCTATTGTATAGAGCAGAGCGACTCCAGTTCCTGAGGAACAGAACTAGAAGCACTACAGCAAGAACAATTGCCAAACACATTATAGTCCGACTACCTATTACGACATTATCTTTATGCTCCATCATATTCTTTAGGCAACCCTATGATTAAGAATAAGAGTCAAATTGAAACTGTCGATGACACAACTTGGCTCAATTAAATTGATGATTCAACAACTCTTACCCGGTTATACACAAGGTTCTTGTATTCTTGTTTTACTTCAATAGTACTACTATTTGCATATTGGCATAATGTCTCTATACGTGATAACGTAGAACCGGGCGGAAGTAAAATTGGCAAGATTTTTAATACGGAATAGCACTGTAAAGTAGCCTTCACACATGCCCCGATTTTGCTGTTTTGCTGCCAGTAAAGTTGTTATGTTGCAGCAGGACAGAGGAACATCAAACTTTTCTGTCGTGCATTTACTTCCATAAATGAATTTCCGGTAGTCCAAGGGTCCAAAAATGCCACAACACTCCTGGTCAAATACAATTTACTAGGAATTAGTTGGTTTGATTCTTGATGTTTTAAGTGTAGATTTTTGTTTCTCTATTCAAAAAGCCTATTACTTCGTCGATTTCAGTTTGTTCCAAGTACTTATGACCATTTCTATTCCAATTTGATACGATATCCTTTTCCAGAACACTTTCATTGTACTCATTTGACGATTCTTCTAATTCTTTCAGTCGCACTAAGTAAACTCCAGTTAGAGTTGGAATTCCTGCTGTTAAAGCTAATACATACTGTTGGATATATATTTCCCATTAATTACTTTTAGTAAAAAATTTTAACTTTCGAGGTCTTTAATTTGATGACATAATATTCAGATTTCATCCTTACCAATAAAACGCAACAGATATGCGTTATATCGCAGCACATAAGACAACCACCCCATATACATACAGATGCAGCTGCTAAACAAATCACAACGGTTGAATTGATAATCTTAGTTGTGTTGTCTTTGCCAATTTCGTCTACATCCAAATAAAGTTTATGCGCCATTAACCCAAGGAGTGCAGATATAGAAAGAACCTTTAAAATCCAAAGTCGCAAATGAGGTGCTTGGAGTTATGGGTAAGATTTGTAAACGATAGGATGCCTCACCAACGCCAGTCCAAAGAGAAGACAGGATGCCTTGAACTTGGGAATCATGCTTTTGTCAACAGCAACTTATACGCGGTAAGGTCCTCTTCAATTATGGATCCGGTTTTCTGATATACGCATGTGAACAATTTTCGAAAATGTTTTGCATAACGAGTTGCGTGTTGACTTTCTAATGCAACCCAACACAATGCTGTTTTTCTTTAACTTTCCAAATCGGTAATTTTCCAGTAATGCAAATGAATGTCCATGACAGTGTTTCAAAATTTGACTTTAACGGTTTATTATATCTTTATGCATTCTTGTGCAATCCTTCATCTTTTAGTATAAACAATTTAGCTAATAATAAAATTAAACGACAGAAGCGGAGAGTGACCAAACAGTTGTTTGAATAACATACAAAAGTCTTTTTTTATATATCGCAATATTAGTAATAAAATATTCACAAAGATGGCCTCTCTTGATTCACTTCAGAGCTTATAATTAAGTAGCATTCATTACTCTAACATATTAAATAAAATACAAATTACAAAACAACAATCTCTAAAATTACATATCTGTACGTGGACGCGATTTACTCGCACACTCGTAACAATCTAATTGTTTTACTGATAAAAACTGATGGCTATTTTCGTTATAATTTGTTAAATGTAACAATTATGTACAGGAAAAGTTATGGAATTTAAGTTTCCATTTATATGTAATAGCCTCGTTGTACAAACGTTTCGTTGTTAACACTCATCTAGTAGGGCACACGTTTCACCAGCGAATTAAAGAAACTAGTGCGAATCTGGACCTTAACGTTAATGTCTGTTGAATTTCTAAATGCTTTTACAAAACTACAGTATTTACAATATTTTAAGGCTTGTTTAAAGCACATAAGTATTGGTGGCATTAAGTTTTGTCTTTTATAACCTTTGCTGTTTTTGATTTACTTAACATAATGTATTTAAAGATTTATGGTACGGTTCACGGGTATTTTAAGGCTAAACATTTTTGAATCAGTTGCTGTCTTTTTTGGGACCAAGGAATGTCTAAAACTCAAAGCTATTGGCTATAATGACAATTCATATATACTTTTATACTGTTTCACAAATCCAAAATGGTATTCTTTTAAGGGAGATTTTTACCTTCTTAAAACCATTTTGAAGTAACTGTAAAAACACAGCTAAATTGGACAATAGGTAATGAAATTGTATCCATAATCCATACATTTGTAACCTATATGTTTATACTATGTACAATTTGTGAGCAACCCAGGATGTTCATTGATAATGCATGAGGCAAAACTAAAACTAGTAACTGCCTCCGGAATATTAACTGATCGACCTTACTTAACAGTGGTAACACTTCTTGTCTTGATA
>JAAXOA010001633.1:0-15326 GCA_036561885.1 Salina celebensis
AGGAGAACATGGTCGACGGCCTGACTGGCGGCTGAGGTGGCGTTCATAATTTGGTGGGCTGTGTGTTCGGAAATGTTTTCAGGTGATCTTTGGGCTTGACGGTGGGACATCCGGTTCCCCGAGTATCCAGGCTGGCGGTTTTTGGACCTGGAACGGCGGTCTATAACAAACAAAAACCGGGAGAAAATTAAACATTTTTCAAGGGAAAAGATGAAACAAAAGTTTTCTCTTGTGAAACTCAAAGTTACCATCGTCAGGGTCCACCGCGAGGGTGGAGGCCGCCCCTCGCTCTGCTTTCAACCTTTGGAAAAACTGGAGTCCGTAGTCGACAATGCGGGGAGGCCGCTCGAGCAGGTAGCCGATGGTGAAGTCAAGGAGGATCTCGCGGAGTTCATCAGGAACGTGGTAGCGGGGCCGGTTGTCCTCCATCTTGTACACAATAGATTTAGCAACTTTCTCCAAAAATGTAAACGTGCTTCAAGGATCATTCGAATGAAAAAGGAAATATGTAATAAAATGTTTTGTTGATCATGGAGTTTGTTTTTAAAACAATTTTATTTCGATAGTAACCAAATGTTATGATATAGTGACCCAATACAACATATTTTAGTCAAACAGTTTTTCCCTCATTCCATCCACCGTCGGCAGACATCAATCATATCTAATCGATTATACTACAATACAGTTAGCATTCAATGTATTTGTACTGTTGAGGAAGTAAAATAAACAATAGATTATATTTATTTCGCAAAATAAAAAACACACAAAAAATGTCGACGTAGGTAAAGCTCCTTCTTTACAATCTATTGTCTGGTTCTTACAATTGAATCAGTATAAGGAAGAGAACAGTTCCTTATATGAAATTTGGTACATCCAGCAAACTTAAGACAGAACATATTTACTTAATAACTTGCAGCTGCATATAGTTGGAAAATCTTCTGTTGGAACTTGGAATCTCAAAATGAAGAGTTTTTTCGGCATTATCAGTATTGTTTGTTTACTCTTAATCTGTCTGCAAGTTGCCCGTGCAGAAAAGGTATGCGTTTGTCCATACAACTACAATCCCGTTTGTGCAACCGTTGGAGGAGATGAAGGATCTCCAAAGAAAACATTTCCAAACGCATGTGAAGCCGAGTGCAACCGTAAGAACCTATTTTTCCATGGAAGTTTACATAATATACTAGATAAATACAAATGTATTCCAAACTATTTCAGATGCCTACATTACACACGCTGGTCCTTGCGATTCTCGAGATATCGATGACTAATTCGGAATGGTGACCCGCCGGAATACAATAGAAGCTCAGCAAACCGTCAATTTTTAAATTTTTAAACGTAGTATTAAAATTCAACTTTAATTATTTATGTATTTAGAACATAGATGGTAGGGAATTTAAAATTTTCGTTCAATAAATAATTTGATTGCAGATGCACATATTCCCAGCATTAACTCCAACTTTTCTTCATGAACCTTCATTACAATGGTAAACTTTTGTTTAATTTGCTTTATCGGAATAGCCTTCTAGATTTCGCGTCAGTTGTTTCCCAGAGGGAACCTATTTTTGTCCGTGTTGGTTTTAATCAAATATTGCCCATGCGCTTCTTTTGATACATACACTCTTTTAACAGATACTCATGGGCGACCCGAATGGGTTGTTTGCATGTAACTTGCATAATTCAAAATCTGACTGCAGGGAATGGTCATTCGTATTTTCTGCGAATTGTACGTCATATTAGATAATAGATGGTTTATTGTCATATCATACCCCCGAGGTGAACACTACATGAACCGACATAAAAAAGGAAAGAAAGAAAATAGTAATATTCAAAGAAAATATGCATATGCCAGAATATTTCTGAGTAGGGAGAGAAACCGTGACTATTTTATGTCAGCCTATTGCTACATACTAATGGCCGGAATCATATATTCAGGAAGGAAAATGTTTTTTGATTTCGACAAAGTTTAGAATTGGGTGTTTAGAAACTTACCAAGAATATATTAACAAAGTATGATTTCTCTTGATTTCAAATTGTGAAAGCTATTTATTATTGTCATTAAAATATTCAAACGTTTTTCAATTATCTAAAATGCATCTACAGGTTGATAGTAAAGAAATCGTAAGTATAAAAGTAACTTTTGTTTGACTGTACAATAACCACATAAACACGAAAATTGAAGAAGGATTGAAGAAATACGTTAAAAATGACCACCACGGATTTCTAGATATTTGACTGGACTAGACAACTAGTTAGACAACAATTCCAGGTAGAAAATTTTAAAACACCTTCTTGTGCTCATGTTGCTGTTACAAAACTTTAAAAGTTTTTTCATACGTTATACTATAAATATGTCCAATATGTAAAAGATGAAACATGTCATTCATTGCCTCTTTCGATGCTTATCTGTATGGCCACTAGTAAGTGTGACTCTGGAGTACTATAAACGAATCGAAGGCCTCATGTACCAATTCCAATGGGGTTTGGATACCCCACAACAATTCTGCCAAATTACTCGCAAAAGCTACCACTATTCCGAATATGTACAGATTAAAAATCAATGCAATATTGCCAGTCATACCATTCACACCTTTTCGAAGGACCCTGTTTTTAGACAAGTATGCACCGTCAAACATAGACTCAATTAGGCGTACCCACAGACCGCTCGCACGAGATAGTTCTAACTTTTGATAAGCAAATTCACGCCCGTAACCATGAAATGAAATATTCAAGTCAAAGCTGAATACTGTAGTTTTACTCATATAAACATGCGGCTTAGTAGACTTCACTTGGTTAGCCAGTTTCACGCAATTATCTTTTGTGAGTAATACAGCAATTCGGTTACACTTTTCTATCGTTTGGAACATTTCCTCGTCCTCTAATTCTACCTTGTTCCAATTTATTACAGATCGCCTATGTCCATTGTCAGAATGGGATTTTAATACTGGGATTAAAGTTGGCAGAAGCTGTGTAAATCATAGGAGGTTTCCCACTATATCTAATACGTCAGAACGTACTGACCCCATTTTCCTTATGGCCTCTTCTATTGAAAGTACCTGTGATTTGCGAAATATATCACTTCCCACTACAACTTTGTGCTTATCAGTTGAAAATTTTGCATTGTCAATAAGACTGCCACGCGCTGATGCCGTTTGTGCCGGAACTGATTTTGTGTAAATTCGGTAACCATCCTTATGCAAGCTTACTATATCTTCGTATACAGTGAATTCTCTAGGAGCTACGACTTTTTGCATGTTGATACCCTTATACGCATTTGATAATACTAAAAACATAAGCAGCAAAGTTCCAGACAAAAGTCGATTAGCTCCTGCAACTCGTCTCAAATATGAAGCTTGCTCCATTAGCGTTATGACTGTTTCAAACAAAATACTTTGAGATTCATTTGTTCGTTGTTTATCTTTCCGGAGAATAGCCACTTGTGCCAAAATACAAAGTAACAATAGTAACCACGTTGATAGGTCAAACACTGTGAAAAGTTCTGTTACTTTAAGAGAATCTAAAGATGGCAACCCACAGCTAACTAAATGTAATCCACTGCCAGGACTTCGAATTCGTTCTGTCATTCCACGTGTTTTGGTAAATGAAGGAATTTTAGCGATTTTAACGAATCCATCCGTTTCGACAAATTTGTTGTCGTCGTTTGACCTTGCAATAAATGTTGATCCATCAACAAAAGAATATTTTAGCAAACTACGAAGCTCCTGAGCCCAAGTTATCGCCTTGCTCTGCGTTCGATTACATTTGTCTCCAATACTTCGTTCGGAAGTATTTGCAATGCTCCAACTAACCGTTTCAAAGTCGTCGGTTGGTAAGAACAGATGAATTTCTCGAGGAAAAACATGAAAAAACTGAGTAGGATTTATGTTCTTGTACTGAAATCAGGAAATAACTGCGACTTCTGAGATCCTGTACCCAATAAGCTTAACAGTCGTGTTTTTCAAATTGCCAGAGATGGTTTTCTCCAACAAAAACGTAACACGAGAGGCGAGCTTAAGAAATAGTGGCACTGGAAATAGATCTGCGTTGATTTCAGAAGTTTGGTTGGCATTTCTCTTCGAAGAACAAGAATATGGAAAATCCGTGGTAAAACGTGCAGGGGCTCAGAGGAGTAAAGTAGCAAACATGATACATATGAGGTACATGGTTTTCGCCAATCTGGTTGTAAATCGACAACAGAAATGCAGTTAGATTTGGTGGTACGAGAAGCACCAGAAATTAATTTTGTGCTCTCCGAACTTCTCCTAACACTATGAGTGAGGTAAGCGTTAATCACTACGACAGGTCGTCGGGTTGACTTGAGATCGGAGTTGCTATAAATTGTAACAATATTTAGACAAGAGTACTTAATAAATGCAGTTAATATTTGGCTAAGATCAAATGGATTTGCAGAATTATAGGGGATTTCCAGGGGTTTGGCAGAGTAGACACAACCGAACAGAAGTATAAATGTGTTAAAGTACATGTTAAGGAGAAATGAAGCTATCAGGTAAGATATAGATGTAGATATGCTGAAACACCAAACGAGAATGTCAAAGTTTCCCTTTTTACAAGCCTGTGAATTAATTCCATTATCGTTCCGACGTACATTTAAATTTTTAAATATCCAATATTTTATACTTGACACTTATTCTCAATTGACTTCAAAGTTTGACCAAGTGTGTTACAACAGCTCATTGAGACAAATAAAATATTAATATAAGTTGTAAAAGGTTTCAATGATAACGTTTCAATTATCGAGGAAGCAAAAGTCCCATTATAACTACAGATAATATAACTACGTAATGTTCTCAATAAGCATTAAAAGACTACTACCCTAGGATTAGCATAACACAGAAGGGCATCCAGTCTTGGTAAATTCAATTCATAACTCGTTGAATGTGTGCTCTGCAGAAGAACTGCTTATTTGTTTCCTTTGAGTTGTTTAAGCGCTTAATCCAGCAGCAGATAAAGTGAGAGTTAATACCTCTTATATAACATGTTTCTGATGATTCAGGACTTTCCATCCAGGAATATTTGAAGTACATTCACTGTATATCGTTTGCTCCTAATCCGGTTGGGATTAAGTTTACCAAAGTAAATCAGTAAAGAAATAGCCATGTAGTGTACATATTGCACTCCTGAGAGCTGGATGCAGCAGGCAACCGGATATTTTAGTGACTCAAACAAATGAACCATTCAAAGCCTTCCCGATATCTTTTGAATGCTAAATTGTATGAGTAATTTACGATTCGGTAATATTTAGTAAAGTCGTATCAGTGTTCTGTTGCAAGTCTGATTCAAAGTTCTTCTGTCTCAACCATAAACTGGATTTGATGTTTCAATAATTAGGGTAGACTTTAATATGGATTAATTCAAACCCCTCACATGATACGGATTACGGATTTGATGCCGTTTGAGTCTCGCAACCGATTATTTTAGTAAACAAGCCAATGTCAGCAAAAGTATGAAAAAATCTTTACGTAATTTACGCGAAGGTTGGATAAATATTAGGCCTGTAAAGATTTAGTAGGATTAGAGAGTGTAAGCAATACGACAGTTTCTGATTTATAGTAAATCTTCCGAAATTGAAGTTCAAATGCGGCCAGAGTATAAATACCGGACTGAATTCGCGGATATATTCAATTTCATATATACCATTCACAGTAAGTTGCAAGTGTGCGAATCATCATTCTCTAAACCCAGTCTTAAAATGTGTCGCTTTTTATACATATTCCATCTTACTCTAGCCTTTAGTTCAACGCAAGTCGACAGCCTATATTTGCAGCTGTTTGATTCTCCCAACTTCTTTGGTAAAAACAAAGAGAGTGATTCGTTGATTTTTTTTGTTTGATAAACTTATTTTTATGTCCTTTGTTATCAGGTCCTTATGCAACAGCCAATGAAACTGAGGGATGCACCAACCTCACCACCAACTTTATTCAAGAAGCGAGATCCCTTAAAACAGATTCCTGCATTATGATTTTCAAAGACTACTCCTGCACTAACCATAGTTATCGTTTGGATTCAGGCCACTATCCAGATTTACTCTTGGTAAAGCACGATACGGTTACCTTTCGGAATCCACTTTCTTACAGATTGTGTACCGAAGAGGAGGGTGGGTCAACTGTGAACGTGGATATTTACGGTTTCGCTTCAATCCTGGGGGATCCTGCTCCTCCGTATAAAGGACTTTGTAAGTTTTGAGAACATTTTTGTTGCGTTTAACATCTTACTGTCCCAGTGTTTATAAGATGAAACTGATAAGGCGCTCGGATTGTAGCAGTTGTATGCCCTAGTAATGTTTACCAAATTTCCTAACACCCATGCCATTCTTCTACCATCAGAGTATCGGTTTTGTAAGACTTGGACAGCAACACACGGGCATTTTTGTACAAACTGGTGGTATAAATGAATGTTGCACTGATAATGGTGCATAAATCACCCAAAGCGAGCACCTTATAAGTTTCATCTTATAAACACTGGGACAGTAGCGAAGTGAATTCTATTAAACGAATATTTTCAGTGTTGGAGTACCGTGATGTTTGCTCTTGCATAAATTTACCTACCAAAGGCTCGTATTTTGCCAATGTCACACATATTCATAACTACGGTAATTGTATAATACTTTACTCGGAGCCAGGTTGTACTGGGGACAAAATACAACTACTTGGAGGCGTTAGCGCTGAATCCCTGGATCTGTCTACACATCCAACCTCGTTTAGAATTCCACAAAGCTCAATTGGTTTATGTGAGCCTCGGCCACCTTGTCACACTCTAAACTACACAATTTATAAATTTGTACTAAGCATAGACGAGCAGAGAGCCCAGGAAATTTCAACATCAACCAACCAAGCAATGAAAATGAAGACAACTTTTCATAACAATGGGAGTGCAATCCAAACCCAAATATACGAGGCTAAGACGACAATCCGCGAAGTTATTGAGGTTACAAGCAAGGGCTACCAAGTTTAGTACAACAAACAACACTTATTCTACTGCCAGAACGGTCAAAACCGAAGGTTTGTCTAGCTGGTGGTTTCTGTATTTCCGAACAACCGTCACAGAAACACTTACAGAGGCATACACCGTAACCAATACGACAGAAGATGCATATGAAGAAAAACACATCAGAGACGAAAGCCGGGAGATTTCTGTACGTCAAGAGCTGACAATTCCACCATGTTCTTCGTACAAGGTTGATTCATACATTACGATGGTTCAGAACTATCCAGTTAATTATGAAGTTTACATGTACGTTGGAGGAATGTCGAAGGACCGAAGATTAGAAGCGAGTGAAGTTAAGGAGCGACTACCTGAAGGGCTAGTATATGTTGAAGAATTTGATGACTTCACAGTCATTGCTAAGGGAAATGGAACTATACTGGCCGGACTGAGCATGGAAGCTGTAGTGGAAGGGGAAGGGAGCAAGCTAGAAGGGTGTCTAGCAGATACAAACGGCACGTCTACCGATTCTTCACTGCAATTATAGAGAAAAAATGAATATACAAGTGGTTTAAAGGATTCCAAGATTTCTATCCAGCTAACCATTGCTTATAAAATTTAACTGTTTTTAATCAGCAATTATATGCAAATAAATTACAATCCACTTCATACTCATGCAAATCTATTATTGATGTTTGCTGAGGATGATGCGTAGCTCATCTTATAAGCTGCTTTAGCACTGAAGTTTGAAGTAGATGACTGACACTGAAACCTTTTCCAAAGTTGGCAACAATGTCAAATTGTCAAATCACAATGGCGACAGCATTCGAAATGTCTCAAGTTTGTCCATCTATAGTTTTAGTTTGTCATCTATATTAGAATTGTATATTTTTGTAACTCGTCATTGCAGATTTCTCACATTCATACTTCATGCAAAGAAAGTGTTCCCAAGATATCCGAACAGGGTTAATTTACAGGTTAAAGACTTATTGTAAAGTATGGATATGTTACTAGATTCTTTCAATAGTATGAATAAAGTCGTCACGGTTCGGTTGTCTGACTGGCTACTACGAATAGCAACTCTGCAAAATTGGCCCCACATGCTACCCCAACACCAATTATATAAAGTATGAAAACTAGTGCTATGTTACTTCTCATTCCACTGACACCTTTTCCCAAAACCCTATTGCTGGATATGTATTGACTATCAAATACCGACTGATTCAAACGCACCCAAAGACCGGACGCGCGAGAAATTTCCAATTTGTTGTAAGCAAGTTCATTGCCATATCCTTGAAATAAAATGTTCATATCGTAGCTAAACACAGCAGTTTTGCTCATATACACATGAGGATTAGTGGACCGGACACGTGAAACTAGTTTTAGACAATCAGACTTTGGCAAGAGGGCGGAAACCCTGTTGCACCTCTCTAAAAACTGAAACATTTCCTCGTCTTCTTCGCGAGTCAGATCCCAGTCAATTGGATTCATTAAATTATCGAAATAGTTTAATAGCAATTTTTTCCCGATTGAAACTTTCAGAATTGATATTAAGGTAGGTAAGAGTTGTGTATCATGTAGTAATTTTTTCATTAAATGTAATACGTCAGACCGATTTTCACCTGTACTCCTAATGCTATCGTTAATTGACATAACCTGCGATTTAAAAAGCACAGATCTCCGACTCTCAATTTTGTGTTTGTCTCCAGAAAAATTTGCTCTTCGAATGTTGTAGCGAATACTTCCTCTATCCAAGTTTCCAAAAACTGATTTCGTATATATTTGGAAATTGTCCTTGGCCAAAGTGCCTACGTCTTCGTATTCAGTGAATTCTCTTGGAGCTACTATATTTTGCATATTCAAACCTTTGTATGCATTTGAAATAACCAAAAACATGAGAATCAAAGCTCCAGCTGCAAGGCGACTGCCTCCAGTAGCACTTCTTAATCCTGATGCCTGTTCTACCAAAGACACAACAGTTTCAAATGCCAGACTACGAAACTTGCAGTGATTTCCAGTTCCTAAGATGGGTACCACTAACAAAACACATAATAATGTTAGTAACCAGGTGAATATATCAAACACTGTGAATAACTCTGCCACTCTTAGCGAGCTTAATTCAGGTAACACCGCAGCTAACTAAATGCAGACCGCTGTCAGGATGTTTTATTTGTTGTGATTTTCCCTGACCTCTGATGATAGACACAACTTTTTCCATTTTAATGCATCCATTGATTGCATTGCACATGCTGAGTGACTTAGTCGTAAATATTGATCCATTGACAAAGGAATATCCGATCAGACTCAAAAGTCCCTATGACCATGTTTCCATCTTACTCTGAGTTCGGTTCCGTTTTCCTTCCACTACTATGATAATTTGTTGCGACCCATTTGAATACTTGAACTTGCTTGTTTTAAAATCCTCTGGGGAAATTACGACTTTGACATCTCTCGGGAAGACGTAAACGAAACGCGTAGGATTTATATTCTCGTATTGTACGTGAGAGATCATTGATATTTCTGAGTTTACCTTTCCAACAATGGTAATGCTTACGTTCCTAAAACCCCCATCGCCTGTTTTCTCCAGTACAAGTGTAACAAGTGGTACAGGTGTGCCCACTTTATCGTTGAAATACGTGTTTAGATTCCTTTCTGAAGGCATTACATGGGATAGCAGTATGATGTGAAAAACTCTAGGTAAAATTTGAAGCTCATGTCTCTCATTTGTTAATGTACACGCTGAGAGTCGCGGACATGGCGTATTCCAGTCTGGTTGCAAATCCACCAGTGCTACACAATTAAATCTTGTCCTGTTTCCACTTGGCATCGAAACAGTTCCCCTTTTACCCCTTCTGCCATTCTTTGCGAAGTAAGCTTTAACTAAGACAACTGGTCCTTTGGCTGGCTGAAGGTCTCTTGCACTGTACATTGTAACTACATTCATGCAGAAGTGGGCCCTGAATGGTGCCAACGGGGAATCAAGGTCAAATGGGGGCGAGTGGTCAAACCAATTAGTTGTGGCGGCTGCGGTATTTGAAGAATATAAATGACACAAAAGCAGCAGAACTACCTTGGATAGCATGCTAGGAATTAGGAACTATGACAAGTTGAAAAGTTTAACTGCGAATCTAATGCGCTTGTAGACTCAAGCCAAATTTATACGATTTAGACTTGAATGTGGCATTTGCCTCCAAAAAATCAATAATTTATTTCAATTAGAATGTGTTCAATTTATTTCAATGTATTTATTACACACGTGTTAGCACTTGACTGCAAGCCTTAGTCCAAGAGTGCTACAAAAATTGTTTCATATGGTATATATTCATAAGAAAAGCTATTAAAAGGCTTCATTGAAATTGTCCATGAACGTCAATCATACTAGAGACACAAACCAATTCTTTAAATTGCACACTACAGCCTGCTGCTATCAAGAATGTAGAATAAGGGGCTTTCAAGAAATACATACTACTAAATCCTTAACTTCAGCAAATAATAGAAAAATGGGTTTTTCACCGGTTTCTCATCTAGAGAAAAATAGGTGTTCTACATTGAACAGTTTACCCCTAGCTCAAAACGCGCATACTTTATCAATTACCGATTACGTAGCTTTCCTATAATAACTACCCTACAAAATCTAAATTTTTGCAGTAGTATGTACTTAACAGTATATATCGTCATATAAACCAGGAGGAATATTGTCATTGTCATTCTCCAAAATGCCAGCACGATCGATTCTAATTGGGCTCTCAGACGATTCACGTTGAATATTTCAACAAAAAGGACACACAATGCAACTACAATGAAACTACCTACAAGGTGAATGACAGTAGTAAGCGAGCTCATTTCAGTTGGACTGAACTGAAAAATGTTTGCGGAACCTGACCGGCTATGATCGTAATACGCGTTCGTTTTGTTTTCAAATTGCATGTCCAGATGTTGTTTTAGCTTGTTTAGTCGAAAATCCCCATTTAGACCAGCGGTCGCCAAGGAGCTCATTATCGGCATCACCAGTTTAGCGAAATAATTCTTCTTTAACACAATCGTTGATGTTGTACGCAAATCAGGGACATACGACGTTGCGCTAATCCAATAGGACTCCGAGCTTTTGAAGGCGGTGAGCACTGCCAAGGAATACCCCTCCTTATCCAAGAAAGTAACAGGAACATCCAGTCTGAGTATATTTTCGTTTGTTTTACAGTGAATGGGATATCATTATTTTTACGGCTAAATACGGAATTGCCACACCCACAGAATGATTTGTTCAATTCATTGATGAGACCAATTGAAATTTTTATTTCCTCTGATTTATCCTTCCGCGCATTGACATTACTAGTCTGATTCCAAACCGTTAGCTCGTCGTACAGTTTGAATTCTAGCTGGGATCGACACTCTTTCCCCCAGTGGCCTGAACCGACACTAATGATTTGTCTTTCTGTGGCTACAAGCTCTCTTAGACTGGTCGGAACTACAGGTGAGGAAAATGTGGAAAGAGACGACGCTAGCTCCCCACCATACAAAATTTATAATGAAAAGCAGAACACACCCCATAGTCCCATTATGTACTTGAGTTGTCTCAACTTGAAGCTATCTAGCCAGTGGTCAGTGAGAGGTCCCATGACAGACAGGAAAATATGCATGTGTGCCTTGCCAGTTACGGTATAGCGGAGCAAAAATAACAAAGCCATGATTGAAAATACCAAAGTTACGTAGACTGATGTGTGCAGAGGAGTGAAAATAGATATCCAGCCCTTTTGCTCAAGCAGAGATTTTCGAAATACGGTTAGTACATCGAAATCCTCCTGGTGCCATGCAAACGTCAAAGCCACAAATGATGGGTGACTCTGTCGGAGAAAATAAAAGTCAAATTGACTTGGAGAAAGTGGCGCTTCAATATAAAACCCAAGTAAATAAAATATGAAATCGTCGGAGTAAACCATGGTAACATTTAGTCGAGACTCAATAATCGAAATCAGGGATTCTTTTGGTCGGTACTTGCAGTAAACGCATGTTATCGGAATTTCCAGTTGATCGCTGTAAATGTGATGCAAATAATTACGAATATTTTCGAGAGTCGGATTGTGAATTTGGGTGATCACTCGTTGGAAGTTTGATCCAGGCACCACCCAATGACAAAACTGACACACAACGTATACGCTGAAAAGATGGGTGTACGGATCCATGGTGATAAAAAGGCGATGGTCCATGTAACTGCCATAAAATTCTTGTCGAGTGAAACCATCAATGTATGATTCCTTTGAAACACCGAGATCCCACAGGATAACGAAGAGGGGATTTTCTCGCAGAAGATCCAACTCGATAAAATGGTATATTATCGACGCCTTCAAGTTTTCCAGAGATTCCACCAGATACAAATGCGCGTGGCATAAACTGTGCCGTTTGAAATGCCAATCAGTCCCCAGCAACATACCGAAATCAATTGTGTATCCCAATTGGTCATAAATGAGCAATGGATCCGTCTTTTTTGAATAGGCTTGAACAAAGAAAGACATGTAGGATCGACTCTGGAGAACTTCAATCAGCATTACGAATATTTTCTCTTGCTCCAGACTTTCGGGTTGCAGAATGGATCTGGCGCTGCACCCATCCAATGCATTTTCAAACAAAGTATATAAGCTAGGGTAGAAGTTTGCGACGTCCAAATTGTACTCAAACGCGAACGAAATTCCAACGTAAAAGCATATTCCAATGAGAAACATACTTGTTTAAATGTTTCCGATTCGACGAACTTTGAACAGCAAATGTACTTAAGAGTTAGCCGCTTTGATTCCGATAAGTATGTGGTGAGCTGAAACTGGAGGAATAGCACTATCATTGCTAACTATACGAAACGTGAATAATTTGTTCAGGAAAACGATCGTCTTTCGATCGCGATTACGTGGCTTCTCGTGCACAAGAGAATGCCGGAAATTAAATGGTGATACTTACGAAAAACTATTTCAATTTAATTGTCCGACGACAAATATCGACTCGATGTGAAAATTAATATCTACATAACTCTTTCTATGTCTACTGAGCTGAGTTAATTGGTTCAGCGATAAATTTTGATGTATTCATTCATTCCATTCAAAGACAAAAAAGAATATTCTAAAACTCATGTAAGTTTTTTAGGAAAATATTACGGTATTGGCAATAAAATCTGTAATACATAGTATGAGTATGAGCGATGTAGAAGTAGAGAAAAATTTATTTTTATTTATTATCATCAATAAACTTACTTCCTCTATAGCAAAAAAAAAATGCCTACTACTAATAAATTATTTTGCAGCCATATTTTACAGAATTAACCGCAATTGCCTTTGTACCAATTGTTACAACTTTATCTAAATCACCTACAGAAGGTTACTGTTTTGTAAATGTCAAACATATCAGCAACTACGAAATAATAATACTATTTAAATTAGGAAGCAAGAACTGGGGGACAAATACTTGGAGATGTTAGCGCTGAATCCCTGGATTTCTCTACGCATTGACACTGCTTTCAGAATACAGTACGGTACTGTTGAACCGAACTGTCGACCTCTTTGGAAGCGTGTAAAGGTTTACTTGAAGGCCAATAATTGGCGTATAGAAATTCAGTTAAATTGGTTACACATGCTATCCCAATGCCAAAAATATAGAGTATGAATACAAGTGCGATATTACTGTCCAATCCAGTAGCTCCTTTCCCCAAAACCCTATTGTTGGGCAAGTACAGACTATCAAATACTGAGCCATTCAATCGTTCCCACAGACCGCTCGCACGAGATATTTCTAGCTTGTGGTAAGCAAGTTCTTTGCCGTATCCCTCAAATGAGATGTTCACATCGTAGCTAAACACAGCACTTTTACTCATATAAACTTGAGGCTTAGTCGCTTGTGCTTTTTCAGTAAGTTTCAAACAATTGGCTTTTGGCAATAGTACCGAAACTCTGTTGCACTTTATTAGCGATTGAAGCATTCCTTCGTCTTCCAGGCGCACTAAGTCCCAATTATATTGATTACTTACAGAGTTGGTTCGTGGTAAGCGGCGAATTTGTGGGTTTGAAATGTTAGTTAGTGCTATTAAAGTAGGAAGAAGTTGCGTCGAGTGTAACAGGCTTCGCATTAAATCTAATACATCAGAACGATTTTCACCTGTTTTCATAATGGTTTCGTTAATTGCAAAAACCTGTGATTTCAATAACATTGCATGCCCTATTTCAACTTTGTGCTTGTCTTCCGAAAATTGTGCTCTTTGAAAATATCTGAAAACGGCTGAAGGGTCTGCATTACCTGGTAATGATTTTGTGTATATCTGAAAATAATCCTTAGCTAAAGTAGCCACATCTTCGTATACAGTAAATACTCTTGGAGCCACTACATTCTGCATATTCAGACCCTTGTATGCGTTGGAAATAACCACAAACATGACAAGCAAAGTTCCAGCTGCAAAACGACTTGCTCCGGTAACATTTCTCAACCATGATGCCTGTTCCAGCAGAGGCACCATAGTTTCAAATAAAAAGCTGCCAAATTTGCTGTGGTTTTCGAGTCTTAAGATTGTAACTAATGACAAAATGCCTAGTGACAATAGTAGCCATGTATATATATCAAATACTGTGAACAGCTCCGCTACTCTGAGTGAGCTTAATTCAGGCAACCCACAGCTAACCAAATGTAGGCCATCATTTGGATATTTGATTCTTTGTGACTTTCCGTAACCCTTGATTATAGAAACAACTTTCTCAACTTTTATACATCCTTCTCCACGAGTTGTATCGCAAGTAGGATTATGTGGCAGGATGAAAAATGTTGTTCCATTCATAAATGAAAATTTTACCAGACTCAAAAGCCCCTGATTCCAAGTGTCCATCTTACTTCGTGTTCGATTTCGGCGTTCATCTGCGGTAAGGAGAGCTTGCTGGGATTTTGAGTTATTTGAATGACTTATCTCAAAATCGGTTGTTGGTAGTACAATTTCAACTTTTCTTGGAAACACGTGAAAGAACCGGCTTGGATTTATGTTTTTATATTGAAGTAGGGACATTAATGATACTTCTGTTTTCATGTTACCCACAACTTTTATGGTTGCGTTTGCAGTCCCACTATCCGTATTATCCCATATAAATGTTACATGAGGTACAGACATTTCAAACAATTGCGATTTGGTGTATATGGTCCCTGTTGGTGGCGTTTCATAGCGGAGAAGTATAATGCGGAAAATCTTTGGCGATATATGTAGCCCGTGTTTTTGATATTGTAACAGGCACGTTCGAAATGATGAACATTGTGATTCCCAATCTGGTTCTACATCAAATAAAGAAATACAGTTGAATCTAGTCGTTTTTGCACTGGGTAATGTTATTTTGCCTCTATTATTTTGTAACAAAAAGGCGTTAATCAATACA
>JAAXOA010001634.1:0-15324 GCA_036561885.1 Salina celebensis
CTTGACTAGATGTTACAGAAAGGGATCGTCCATGAAGAACGTGACGGTCGGTTATTTGTGAACTCCTCGAAAAATGAGGGCTTGGTAGCAAGTCTCCTTCAGACGCCGGGACAGATCCTGATCAGCCGAGAGGACCGAGTCCCACAGGCGACAGACGAGCTCCGAAGTCTGGCGGAGACGACCCCACAACGGCTGGCAGGTCTCCTCCCTCACCCCTCACCTGTTTGGCTGTGACTTCATACCAAGTCCTCATTTTTCGGGCCGCTCACAAATAACCCACCTTTTCAATCTTCGAGACGTTCTTTATGGATAATCCCTAACATGAAATGAAAAAAAATAATATTTTGGTGTGGAACAATAGAGAAAAAAAGTATCAAAGTGATTAGGTAAATAGATCGTGAGTAGGTTCCAGAAAAGAGAAAAATGTCGAGATATTTTCTGGTAAAGTGGCCATAGAAAGTAGTGAAAGTTACAATGTTAGGTTTTAACCACATGACATGCGAGAATGAACAACCATACCTTGTTATTGCCATAGAGACAATTTTCCTATTTTGAAAGTCCTCCGTGGTGTCTTGTTCCTGCCAGCA
Source organism: Salina celebensis (assembly GCA_036561885.1). NCBI lineage: Eukaryota > Metazoa > Arthropoda > Collembola > Entomobryomorpha > Paronellidae > Salina > Salina celebensis. Next base: position 588 of record JAAXOA010001634.1, read on the forward strand.
TGAGATATTGTTCAAATTCTCCATTAAATTTAGAAATGTCTGTGGACCCGACACTTCAGACTGTTGAGTGGGACCAGCATCCGGAAAAGATGAGAGATCACCGGCGCTCCCAGTGTGACCACCAAATGAAGAGAATCTTGAGCTTTTGTTGTCACTTGGAAGTCGACTGCCCGGTGGGAGGAGAAAAGGATTGAGCCCTAGAGAGCTACTACTACTGCTACTCTGTCCTGGCGGTGTTAACTTGTTAATTGGCCCCAGTCGACTGAGGTCGTGCTTAGTAAAACCACTAAACACTCCGCCACTTGGCATAGAACCGCCGTTATAAAAGCCTCCGTCGTTGTTACCAATCGGAGGTGAAAGTGGAGGTGGTAAAGGCGCGGGCTCGTCTTTGATCGTGGTGACAGCAGATGCTAACAGTTTACCTGTGGTTTTCATTAGAGATTTACCGATGGGAGCTTTGCGAGGGCTGCGAAGGGCGAGGACACCACTTGGAATCCAGTCTGGTACGGTTTCAAACTTCAAAAACAAAAGCACTTTATGAAATCTGTGTCTAACAGTTGTGTGTGACAGTAATACATATCAGTCAGGGGACATGATGCTAAATTTAGAGTGTAAAGGGTATATTTCGCCGGTTGAAAAAACGGCTAAATTTATAGCCTTTTGAAGATAGATTTTTAGTATGACACGACGAACAGTTTCTAAATTTGATCCTCTTTAGTTTTTTTTCAAAATCAGTTAAACAGCGACCCAAGCTGTTAAATTGACATTTTCGAAATCCACGCCTATTTTGTAACGCCTAAAATTTAGCCTTTTTCTGGCCTTTAAACCCTAAATCTAGCCTTCTGTCCCCTGACTGTACATAAAAATTTATATCTATCTATTTTACCTCGTTATATTGTCCAACTAAGATGAATACATAGTCACCATTGAGCATTCGCAGCCGTTTGGCCGCATGGAACACTTGCATTGCTGACCCCTCCGAACATAGCAAGACAATCACACCCTGCGTCGCCTTGGTCAGTTCAGAAAGGGCTCGGAAGGCAGAAAGGGAGTCTCTTGTTTTAATTGTTAAATAATTAGGATGAAGAATCGGGTCTAGATAGCCGTCCCCAAAAGGCCCACCCCCAGCACCATTTTCGTAATCATAGTCTGTAAAATTACTAGAACCTTTTGAAGACTCTTCATCCCCTGGAGAAGCGTCTGAATCATCACTACCACCGGATGTCGTACTTTCTCCGGCTTGCCTTTCAGCCACCGGCAATCTTTCGTAGTCTCGTGGGAGTCTTGCTGTCATCTGGCTGAGCACCTCTTCCCAAGCACCTTGCGTGTCAATGATGGAAGGCGAGTCATCGAACAAAACAGAAAAGGAATGCCAATGGCAGTAAACAAGAAGATGGCCCAAGGCTCTGGCGAAATGGCGGACGGATGCGGACAGACTCACATACAAATCTTCTTTGTCCTGGAAACACACAAAAAAGGGGACATGTTCATTATAAAAAGTTTGTCATACATAACATATTGCGTGTCACAACTTTTGCCATAAACAAAATTCTAATAGGATTTTAGACAATATTGTTCGCATGAGATGACACAAGTCTGGAGCAAACAGAGCAGCAAAATTCTAAACAAAAATAGATGTCTGAACGATTTTCTAGTCGAATTCATCAGATTAAAATGTTCTAAGCCCTGTGTAGTAGGGATGTAACGAGCCGTAAAAAAATCTGCCGAGTACGGAGTATTTGGCAAATTTTAAAATCTTACCGAGCAGGCTTGCCGAATACTCGGTATAATTTTGTTTCCAGATAATTTGAATAAACGCGCTAAAAGTAACAGATTAAATTTAAACAAGGAATCTACAGTACGCATGTGTCCTTCCCAAGGAAAAATCAAGTTTTGTATGAAAAAATCTGATTTTGTACAATTATTACTCAGCCATGTATGTCTTTAATACTCGGTTTGCCGAGTATCTTAAATAATTGGTAAAATGTCCCAGCTCGGCCGACTTTCGAGTCGCTGCTCGGTACTCGTTACATTCCTACTGTGTAGCAACTTTTTGTATATAAAAAAATTGTGAATGGCAGAGGATGATTTAGAATCCCGCTTGAGATCCTTATTCTTGTGTCATTAGCTTTGTGTTATTCTTTCTCTCCCCAATGTCAGTTATCATTCTAGTGCCAAAATCTCCTGTTGTCCTTATATTTTATAACTAACCTAGAAAACAAAAGTATTTTTTGGGTCTATTATTTGTCGTGTCGTTTTTTGTCATTCTGTTTTACGACCACTTTTACTGTGCTAAAAAGAGGGAAAACAGGAATTCATGGTTTATTTTTTTCTAGGACATCCTACAGAGAATTAGATTTCTTTACGTTTCGCGTTGTCATAGTACCTTTCTCCTCAGCGTAGTTTTATACAAAACAGTCTGTGCTTTCTCTTTGGATACCACACTGTGTCACTCTTTTGTTTTCTTTTATTTTGCTTAACATTCTTTATCTGCTTCCTTATGTTCCAGGAAAATTTAGAACCTCTCCTCTGTAGTTTCCAACAAGCCATTTATAACTTTACGCCTCCGGTTGAAACAATGCGCAGTTTTTTGGTCCAGATGCTTTCACCAGTGAAAATATAGGAGTATAAGTCGTTGTCCCGATTTCCGAGCTATAAAATTTTTTCGGATATCCTTTACCCAGTCTGTTTACTTTTACACAGTTTCCTTTAAAACTTTTTCGTCTTATCTGAAACTAAACAGCCAAGATAGAAAGCAGTTTTGCAGAAAAGATGGCCGAGTTTAGGAAAATGACTGGTGTAAAGACTCTGTATGAATTATAAAGCATTCCTTGTCCAATGTAAAGTGACAGTTGAGTACTGCAGCTTGAAAAAATATATTATGTTTCACTGGAATGTTCCGGTAACTGTATATTAAAAGGATATCGGCCAAGAGAAAGCAAGAACTGTGTCCTTCCAGCAAAGGAAAAATGCGAAAACCGAGACGATAACAGTTTCGCAAGGAATGATATAAAAAAATGTGACATTTTCAAGCGGAAGAATCTGTCAGTGTCATCAATCAAAGTGAAACATGAACTGAGACTATGTCCATCCTAACTCGTCCATCCATTTCATGGATATCCAGGCTTTTTGCAAAATATAAAAATAAAAAATATTGCATAAAAACTAGCCAAAATGGCCAGAGAGAAAGCTGGTCATGGAAATTTATGGTTCTTTTTTTCTCGTCCATTTAAATGTATTTTTTTCGTAAGAACAGGAGAAAGCCGGTAAAAGTTGTAAGTACAAAGCTGATAAGAAAACTTTAGCTTCATTGAATATCATGTTGACAAAAAGGAGCTCACTTTCTCCTGTTTCCTTCCGGATAATGCAAGGCTTTCCATGAAATCCTGAATCATTTTCTGGCTATTTCAAACAATTTTTGTAAAAATGTACCCATTTTTGGGCGAATTGTTTGATTAAAACTCTCCATTGAAATAGTTACTTCGAAACCCGCACCTCTCAAATTTTACTTTTTGAGTTTTCTCTCAACTCAAAGGTGAGTTAAAAGAAGAAAAGTGAAAAGTTTTTTTTCGGGGCAAAAGGTTTTACTTTCTTTTATAGTCAAGGTAGACCAATTTGAGGGAATACCCAGAGCCTATTTTCTCCCTTTTATCTTTCCTGACAGACTGAAAACGTTCCAAAAAGGCTGAAAATATCCCTGGAGAAATAAAAAACCCGGAATATGAAGATGATGATGGACTTGGGTTAAATATCCTACAAAATGGAAATGTTATACATGTTTTACTACAGTTCGTAAGTGTAGCATCAGATCATACTTTTATTATCATCATTTCCACACTAACTAAAAGCAAACAGAAACTCTCTCCTTTTATATTTCAAGCCATTTTCTAGTTTTGCTCAGGCTTTCATATCAAAATTCCCTTCTAGACTGCAATTCCAAAGCTTTCTCCGGGCAGCTGTAAAAAGTTGAAACGGAAATGATATTAAAATGGTGAAGAATTTTCTCCAAGCTATACAATAAAAAGAGAAAATCTTTACATGAAAAGTTCATGTTTTAGAACTACGGGACGATCCATAAAGAACGTCACGAGGACGGAAAAAGTGGGCTTCGTCTGTGACCTTGTCTTCTCGGCTGATCAGGGTCCATCCAGACCTCTGATGGGTCAGGAGCCAGCAAAGCCCTCATTTTTCGGGCAGTTCACAAATATCCCACCTTTTCACCCTCGTGACGTTCTTTATGGACGACCCCTAAAGTGCACAATGGCACAGGAATTTTATAGAAGGACAAATCGCATTTGAAATCAAAATCCTCCACGATTTGTAATAAAATTAAAAACGTAGAAAGGTATGATAGCGTCATTATTTCCATGAGACAAGTCAGAATTCTTACTTTTCTCATCTATCTAGACTTTTTTATATTCAAAAAGGTTACCAGCGCACTGATGCATGGTAACAATAGAGAGAAAAAATGCGTCAGCTTTCTTTACTCAAGATATTATTCCGTCTTTGGATGATGTGTGCCCTGTCAAAGCTCCGCTAGCAGGGTATTTCGTAATAATTTTTCGGGGAAACTGTTCCATTTTTTTTAGTTTATCTCTCGCCGACTTAGGAAGATGTAAAAATATTTTGATACGAGAAGAAGGCAGATATCGTTTTACACCCTTCAAAGATATATTTTTCAGATGACGACGAAGCACTATCAAATATTATCTGTCATTTCTTTGTCTGCCAAACTAGGTACTAAATAAAGCCGGAAGCCAAACAGCAAGACACAATGTAAACCGAAAGTAAAAGTACAAAAAAAGGAGAAGGACGAGGTAGTAAGTAAAAGTATTATTACTGTTTCCTTTTTTCTCTTCGACTTTCACTTTCCCGTGTGCTGTCTTTTTTATCCTTTGGATGGTGACGAAGGGCGAGAGCTCGTGTATAATACCCATTTCTAGTTGCTAATATGCGGATTGGTTGCATCGTTTTTTATGCTTTCTTTCCTCAAACATATATCTTTGAGCTTTTGAGATGGGTGTCTGCTTAAGATTCAGACGAAAGTGGGCAAGGGGAAAAGGCTTTTTTATTGAAAATCGATTCGGTTTTTTTTTTTCTCCGTCTTTTTCCCTAGTTCAGAATCAGGTTCGTTTACAAAAGTGCACGAGAGATGAATGGATGGATGTTTACGAAGAGAAAGCATTTTTTTCTCTTGCTATGTTGGAGACAGTCGATACCGACTTTCACCAAACTTTCCCCATTCATTGTTAGTGGGAGAAGGAAGAAAATGAAATTGAGAATGGGTGTAATTTCTACGTGCCTGCACGCGGTTTACTTTGCGGTCCAGAGAATAAAAAAAAGAGAAAGGTCCAGCTGCAATGTAAGAATATAAAAGTAATGTCCAGTGAGGAGGAAATAGTAAAAAAAGATATGTGGAATGATCATAGAGAAAGTGGAGAAAGTTTTTTTGGGAAGCCACTATGTATTACAGGAACGAGGTTGTCGATGAGTTGTAACAAGAAGATAATATAATCCTCCAGTTTAAAATAACATTTGAGCAGTTTATTTTTTTGTACGTGGACCCTTGACAATTTCATTTTTACGTTAGAAAAACAAGCCTGGTTAAATCCGTGAGAAGACAAATAAAAAAATCCTTTTCGAGGATTATATATTTTGATGGTGTAAAAACAACTTTCACCAAGATCACGTCCTCAGAGTTTCTTATTCCAAAAGTGGTAACAATAACGGCTGTGCCGTTTTGTGGTTAAACACGTACACATAACAACAGCTGCATTTTATCCCATCAACTATCTCCAGGAAATTTCCTTGTCTCATTTTCCTCACAAGAAAATACAAAATTGTTCCGTTTTATAACGACTTTCTCCTGTACATCCACCACGATACAAGAAAAACACCGCGAAAAATACAAATGATGAGGAAAAGTCTTCATTTTTCTTTTGTCGGCTGTTCCAATAATGGGAACATGCTTAGGGGTTAAACTTTTTATCTGGGAAAGTCGGCCATTGTAATAGAGGAACTTTCTCCGAGATAAAAAAAGGAATACTTATCGTAATGCAATTTTGGATTTTTTGTGTAATACCTAGCAGAGAACAAACACAACTGTTTATTTTTTCCTGTCAAATGCAGACACTCGCCGATTATGTTTTGAAAACTATTTTTTTGGAATCCTTTTGTGGCAATATAAAGATGAAAATGGAATGTGACGATAGAAAACAAAAAAATAACCCAGACAAGACCGCCTATCAAAATTGTGACAGATTCACATTTGCTTTCTCCCGCCGGCTGATACAGAAAGGCGGAGGGTATTTTTTTCTGGTGAGATAACCGTCTATGATGAGCATTAGTTTTTGTTTACTGCAGTTTTTTAGTGTTGTGCGATTTGTGGAAGATTTAATCTAGAATTTTTATCCCTTTTCTGGAAATGATGATCATGGTTTGTGGTATAAAAAGAGAAAGGATATATATTTTATTTTATCTCTTGGGTCTGTCCGTCAGTTTATTTTGTTGCCCGGCTGAAAAACCGCGAGAAAAAATATACGCGTGGATTGGGAAATCTGGAAAACAGCGAGAAGAAAAGCCTAGTTCATCTTGACTGGCATGGTGAAAGTTGAGTTATTGCTGACATGGAAAAACAGAGTCTATTTGTCTTAGCTAAGAAACTACGCAAGGGAGCCACGTAGGGATGGTTACGTCACATTTGCAGTGAAAATGAAGGTGATTTTCAAGAACAAAAAAAAGGAAACAAGAAACAGAAAAAGTTGTTTGTAACGTTCCACGTTTTTCATTCTCTTTGGCTTCAATTACATTTACCTTTTTCATCACTCTCAGTCCTTTTTATTCAAAAGAGAAAGCATAAAAGAGAAAGTTAAATTGCACAAGAAATACGTGAGACTAAGTGGAAATGGTAGTTTTTCTTGGAACAAACATCCCTACTCGCTTTCTCTTAATGGGCATTTGCTCCGTGCCTTTTTCAACGCTTCATTTTCATGATGAAAAACTATCTTTGTCCAAAAAAAAAATTATGTAGTTAGAAAACTACAAAAAAACCTTGCTAAACTAAAATAGTATGGTTCTTAAAATAGTGTAATAATTTTGAACATAAAACTTTCACTCACCTCGTGTAATGTAAGCGGGCTTGCATATGTAGAGCTCCCAATCAACGGCACTCCTGACTGTTTACTCACCAGAGACAACAACCGTTCCGAACTCACATCCCCAATCAAGTTGACAATAGCAATGGCTTTTGTTTCACTTAAAAACTGGCACAACTTGGGCATCATCATCGGCCCGAAAAGCACTTTGGGTCGGCGGGGACGCTTTCTCGGAGTCCCTCCCCCTCCTGATCCCGAACCACCTCCAGAACTAGACCCACTTTCGTGGTCGTCTGCGGCATAATAGTCATCGATAAACTCGTCAAGGTCAAAGTCATCCCCGTAACCACTTCCACTACCTCCACCATTGTCAACTTGATGCATGGGCACAGGAAGCTGGTGATTGTCATTAACATAAAAATTTCTCACTCGCCATGTCACATTCTTTTCTGGAAAATCTAACTGGCTAACAAGATCCGCTGCTGTGACTGCATTTAAAGTCCTCCCTAGTGTTTTCGACAAGGCAACATATGGCTTTGAAAGGTCTCCTAAGATAGCAACCACTTCTAAACAAACCAAAGAGGTAGGTAGAGAATCCCCTCCATATAAGTTTCCTCCGGGAGGCGGCTGCTGTTGAGATGGGTAGCTGCTGCTCCCTGAAAATTGCCGGGTGCCCCCAAGACCGGTCCCGTGAAATGGAGAGTTTATAGGAGACCTTGGAGATCGAGAAGACATCGAGGAACTTTCTTTATGAGGGGATGTCCCACCTCCACAGCCTCCCGGACATAATGCCAGGAAGAGACTCACAGTAATAAAGGAAAGATTTTGAGCAAACATTGAGGCGAGTGATTCTAAAATAGATTTCATGATCTCACTAAAATGATTTGGTAATCAAGAAAACGGTGTGGAGAGCGACAGGTGAACTGCATCCGGGCAACTCCAGACTTTACTCCTGTAGTGGGCCATATTGTGTAGAATGCGTTGTGTTATCGACGTGGTTAATTTTGATAGGGTAAGAGTCCCCGCAAGATAAATCATGTCGATTACCTGAAAAACAAAAGATAAAGGTATTAGTTACATTGCACAACAAGTTTTTCATTATCAATTTCTATTGCGTAATGTTTTAAATTATGACCCGAGTGCTTTTAAGCAGCCTTTTTAGTGCTAAATTTGGAATACCAAGAAATGAATCGATCGTGAAGCACGTGCTTGCACGTAAACCCGAAGGAAATGCTTTTTCCAGTAATCCAATTAGAGTCGTAAACAAAATCCGGCTTAAACAAACATTGACATTGGATGCACAGTAGAAAGAGTCGTGTTTCTAGGCTTAAACAAACAATGACATTGGATGCACAGTAGAAAGAGTCGTGTTTCTATCCATTTAATTCATTCATCATTCCATTAAAGTCGCATGAATCACTTACAGCACTTTTCTCTTCCTGAAAATTCCAGGATTTGTGAAAGCACTCTCATCATGCTCACAATTTATTCATCAGTTTACATTACATTGCAACAGCCAACCTGTTCGCTGTACGAAGTTTTCTCTAAAAGGTCGCAATAAAATTTTAAAAGATTCATTTCCTCTAGTCATTTTTTGAATGCAGTATGATTCCTAGAACTAAAAAGCTTTTGTTAAACTAACAACTAAAAAGCTAACTTAATATGCAATGGACATTTTGTTAGTTTAAATTGCATCTAGGGATGTGCCGAGTCTGAACTCGAAACCAGGCCGAGTCAGGGCCTTTTCAAAACATGTAAACCAGGTATGACCTGACCTGCAAGGACCTTCAGGAAAATACTTAAATGTGTATATTTTTTATAGCTGGGAGTTGCGAGTCAAAATCATGGGGCCTTTTAGAGGCTTCCAAATGGAGAAAAACCTAAGGCAAAGAGGCTACTCGGCCGAGTCCTGAAGTTTTTTTTAAACTCGGAAAGTACGGCAATTTGGTGGTCCCAGCACATCCCTACTTGCATCCATTTTTTTCCGGAACTATGCATGGGTCTCTCGCAACTTTTACTTTTAGTGTTGACCTCCCACTTTCACTTTGTATTGTTCATCCAAATCCAGCCATAATACTCCATTCTTAATTTCCTTTTTGTTTTGTTGAATAGGAAAGTTGGAGTAAATTAGACAAGACAAAAAAAAGTGTAACGAAAATTATGACCCAGAAACTTAGAGAGAGGCGGATCCACAGAGAAAGTTCGTTAATAAAGAAAAGCCAGACACAAAGTGCATCATTATTATATCGGACAATAGAAATCAAAATCACTTTCTAAAAGTAGCTCCACACAAGACTCCCACCCCCGGAAAATCCTTTTGTTCCATCATAAAACCAGAGAAGTAGGATAATCAGAATCAGACAAAAAAACTTTTTTCTCTTTTTTCCCTCCATTATAGCTAAAATTCCGAATATTCTGAATGAAATTCTGTCCATTTCTGCCTTTCATTTTGTTGTTTTGGCTTTCACGGACTGCTAAGCTTCACTTTAACTTTGCTGATCTGGCTACTTATGTTCTTCTTCTTTCCCTGCATTTTCCTATTTTTTGTGGGGATTTCTTCCCTGGTCAGCTATGATTTTAGTAGAGAAAGTTTTCATTACTGCCAGAATAATTTAATATGCCACCTCACCCTTCAATATAACAAAAAAGGAAACAAAAAGTTTCCAAACTCTCCTTTTGTCTGTCCGTTAGATGTACGACAGTCTCGTCCTCATTTTCAGTCATTATCATAGTCCAAATTAGGATCTTCTTTGACTCATAGACACAATGGAACCAAAGGCATTTTCGGAAGGAAATTTCACCTCAAAAGTTGGATTTTCAAAAACACAAAAGCTTCGGTTTTCGCTTCAGCGAGTCTACATCAAAGTATATTTTTTCTCTTGTACAAAAGCATCTTGCTTTTCTATTCATCAACAACTTTCTCCCTGATTTTGGTCAAGGCGGAAGGGGAAGTGAAAGCACGAGCTTTCAAAAGATATTTTATTTTTATGGTGAGTAAAAACCGTTCGAAGATTTTATCTTTTAATTTTAGTTTTTTCTAAACTTAATATAACGACCTTGCCAGTCTGTTGGGTGAAAGTTTTTTTTTCTTAAGAAAAAAAGGGCATTGAACTTGTTAGAAAGTTTGGCAAAGAGAAAGCCAAGATAGAATTTTCGCTTTAAACTTTTATTTTACGTCTTGTAATGATCAGCTTAAAATGATATTTTCTATATAAAAAAATATAATCGATAATCATCAAGGCATATAAAAACATCACTCGTAATTCTAATTTACGAGCCTCCACCGGCTCGTTCATTTTTTTTAAAGTCCCTCGTGCAAAATTAGATTCGCTAAGAAAAAATATTATCTTCCTGAATTGCTACTGTGGTTGTATAAGAGGGGGTCACTAAACTCAAGAAAATGCCTATAAAAACCATTTGTTTCCTTGCCAGAGCCATTTTTCTTATAGACTTCTATTTTACGAATTGTCTGGCCACATTCTGTTCACAATCTTCATAAAAATAATTGTCTAAAATTGTGGGTTTGACCTGAAACCTGGAATTGCTTTCACTTCAAGATAATCCATAAAAATTTTGGCCAAAAAACGCCGCTTCTTCCAATTTTCACAAATATGAAAGATTTTTTTCAGAGAGTAAATTACTTTCTCGTGGGCCATCATAAAAAATTTTGACTCGCACACTTTCACTGTCTTGCTTAATAGATGTTTTGATTTATAATATTTGTTAAGTGCATTCTGCCATGAGAAAATTCATTGGCATTAATTACGACACACCGGACGCTCCATATTTTCCTAAAATGTCTGTCACTTTTTAATTGTACTTTATTCCCAACTTTCCCCGTATTTTAGTCCTTGTCATTTAAGAACACAAATGTTTACTGTAGTCTTCCCGGTGACCCTCACCCCATAAAAAAGCTTTAGCACCTGTGCTTATTAAGCTTTCTCCGCTTAGATTCTAACATCCTTGGAATGAAGTCACGGAGTCATTTTCTTTTCCTTTATCCCCATCCAAAAAACCGGCCGGGATAGTAAAGAATGGAGCGTGTGTTTGGGTACGTCTCCAGGATTGGGTCTTTTTTTTTGTTTAATGGCTGTCACAGAAATTGGAATTTAGTGCATCCATCCGGATTTGCTATTGCCCTCTATTTCTATCTACCCTAAAACCATTCAAGTGGCTGACTTCATGAAAAGAAAAGAAAAAAACATTGCAAACTTGTAATTAGCCATTGCAGTCAAATTGAAACTTCTGTTTCAGTAATCTTTAACCGCCAGCCCGACCCCGAGGGGTTGACATGAGGGAAAGTTTCTCTTTGAGAAATTAAAAATTCCTTAGAAGGCCTCGTTTACAATAAAAAAACAATATTGTCCTTTGTTATATGTTCGAGCACCTGCAGGTGCCTGTAGAAGGGCTTCACATGCAAGGGCCCATCTTCCAACTCGTTCCTCATTTTCTTAACTTAGGGCCATTTTACAAAATTTTAAAGTTTATTTTCAACTCTAACGGAAGTTCTCACACCACCAAGGAGAAAAACATTTTTTGTCTTAAACCAATTGAAAAGCCATATAGCAATGGCAAACAATCTAGAACCTTGACTATCACTTCCACCCAGTAAAAACACAGCTAAACAGAAGATTTTTTTTTGTTTCCAGATGAAAGCTTAAAAAATACACGTACACAGCCCGGAAACTTGTTTGTGTGCTTCCAAACACCCGGGTATTTACCCCGTGTAACCTTTTCATGTAATCGTAGCTTTCGTTTAAGTAATAGCTTTTTTATCCGACAACTAGTGTACACCACATACTGTTTTTTTCCCGGTGCCCATTTTCACCGTAACATTCATTCTGATTCCACCATGGTCTTCCATTAATACACATTTTTTATAGTAATCCTAAAAAATCTCTGCACTTGCTCCCTTTTCATAATAACTTTTAAGTAGTACAGGTGCCCAGTGTTCCCCGTTTTCCTACTGGTGCACTAATAAAACTTTGTTTAAATAAGCCCATGAAAGAAAGTGAACTCCGGTGAAAATATCCCATTTATTTTCCCTACAAAACGGAATATTATACGGAAAAAAAGCTGCATCAACAGCTATAACTGCAACGTGTGCGCACTTTCACCACTACTCGCCTTACAACTTTTCATCTCATCATTTTTCCTTTACACACCAAAGAGAGAATCTTCTTTTTTCCCTCATAGCCATCAATAGACTTTCCCCATATAGTATTTCTATGTAAAATTCTTTTGCTAAAAAAAACTTGTGAAAAAAAAAATCCGCTATCTGGTTTCCTATCTGTTTTTTTATACTCCTCCTCTTGAATTCTACGCTTTCACCAAAGTAAAGAAAAAAAATATCTAGACGCTCTTAAGACTCCACTTGACTCGACCTACTCACAACTAGTCATCATTCTTTTTTGACCAAGGCTACAAAAATAGGATCCCTTTCATAGCTCCAGTTTTGGTAGGAGAGTGCAGCTCTCTTATAAATTTTTTTATACTTGTTTTCTCATTCCAGCCCGCATTATAAAGAGTAATGTACACCAAACGAAGATTACCTTTTTCCCAGAAGATTCATTTTATTTAACCTTTCGAGAACATTACCCTGGAAATGAAATGAAACTGGGAGTGAAAGTATCTGAAGTAAAAAGCCTATTATAGTCTATTGTCTGTGTCTATGAGTATTGAAATTATTTCAATTAAATGAAGTTAGTTTGAACTGGCGTAAATTAAAATTATGTGTCTATTCAAATGCGTTCTTTCCACGGAGAAAGTCAGTTCAGAAAGCGTTTAGATAGGGATAGCATCATGTTACCGAAATGAAATTGTTATGCAGAACTGGATGTGCATTGAATTAATGGGATGTGAGCGGTAGCTCCCTGTTGTGGACCTATTTTTTTCCATGTTGCGTTTTCTCCGGGGTTTCTGAGCTATAGTAAAAGTTCACGAACTGAGTATTATACTACCAACAAGTTGGCTGTCTTGAAAAGTGGGAAAAGAAAGCAATAATCATAATAAGCCTNCGAGTATGTGTGAACCTGTCTCGTGAGCAGCATTCTTTTTTTCATTTTGATAGGATTAAAATGAGCCAGAGTATTACGTAATGTACTGGAGAAAGTACACGGGGCTTGTGAGGTCGTCCATAAAGTATGTCGCGTAGATTGATTGGTGGGCTATTTGTGAACGGCCAGAAAAATCAGGGTCTGGGAGTCTCCATCAGACAAACGAAGGACCGATCATCATAGGATCCCAGTCTCACCTCAGAGGCGGGCGGGACTCGTCTGGAGGCCTGAAGGGTTCGGTCCTACCTCCATCTGATGGACACTTACCCCCAAATCCTTATTTTTCGGGCCGTTCACAAATAACCCACGTTTAAATAAACGTGACGTACTTTATGGATGATCCCTATAATGTACTGGAGAAAGGACAAGGAGCTTGCGTGTGTAGGGAGGATAAAAAACAAGACATTAATGTCAAGGGGGCAATGGACAAGAAATGAAATTGTTATGGAGGGATAATTAGTGTAAACAGCTTTCTTGTATGCGAGAGCACATACAACCCAGGACTGCTCTTGAAACAGAAAAAGTTTTGAATTGGAGACCCGAGAAAAGGGGAAGAATGCATAGAGGATAATTAGGAATACTTTACTAGTGACACCGACACCATCATCTGCCATGAGGAAATGAGAAGCACATAACGAAAGAAAAGAGAAAATTATAACGATTATAGTTCCTAGATACACTACTGCACTCAAGAGATAACGCTGTTGACTGGTTTTAATGAGATTCCAAATGTAAAATTGATGTTATAAGATTTCCCAACCTAATGGGTGCATAAATGTAAGGAAGTTTTGGTTGTGCGAGTGAAGAGAAAAGCACTTAACCTTCGTTATAAATTGAAGATACATTGAAAATTGTAGAGCGTCAACTTTCACCACTTCTTGTCAACACCTTGTTTGTCTGACGGGTGGGTGACACAAGAAAACTTTTAGGGTTAATTGTCTCCTAGATGAAATATAGAAGCACCTGGTTGTATGTTTGCCTGAGATTTTCCCTGTTTTTTGGAGGGGTTCAAGGTTTACGAGAATCCTATCAGAAATGATGATGGGTTTTTGTTCGTCTTCCTTTTGTTTGCTGTTCTCTTGAAAGAGGCCCAGAGAGTAAACACGTTAAATCTGTGCAATCGAACAATGCTATCATATCTTTGGGGTGATCCATAAAGAACGTCACATTGGAGTGAAAGCTTGGGTTATTTGTGAACGGCCCTAAAAATGATTGTATGGGAGTAAGTCTTCATCAGGTGACCAAATCCGTCCAGTCACCTAATGCAGAATTACTTTCATACATTCATTTTTCGGGCCGTTCACAAATAACCCAAGCTTCACTCCATGTGACGTTCTTTATGGACGACCCCTTTGTGAAAGCGATTAAAGTGCGAGCTGAGCAAGGTGGTGGAATGAAAACAAGGAGAATCAGAGCAAGAGGAAAAAGCAATTAAACGATGATGAGGCAAAAAGGGGCTGAGTTATTTGTGAGATAGGAGGGAAGAGAATTGAACAACGATATCTTAATCATTACCATTTTCTCCACCATTTCAAAATTTCTCTTCATAATTACAAGAATACGAGACGATTTTCTACCTTCGTTTTT
>JAAXOA010001635.1:0-15319 GCA_036561885.1 Salina celebensis
GCTACGGAAATATGCGAGTTAGGAAGTCTGGAAAGTTTACTAAGAAAGTCATCCAACACTTTTATTAATTTGCTTAATGCTAATCAGATGATTGACGGGTAAAAGATAAAACATGACATTGTCTAGTTGCCATGAATCACTAAATAATTTAAGAAATTCAAAATACTTTCTGTAGTTCCCTGATGGCCAGCAGCCAATACCATGCTTCATTATCGACGTTGGATCTTATTTCGTTCAGCACGCAAATTGCAAATGGAATGTCATATCTCACAACCAAAAATGTGTGCTAATAGTGCTAATCTACATGCCTATTAACAAGATAAAAATATACACATAGTTCACTATATCTTCGACGTACATTTTGCGAAATGAATACTGTTTACTTTACATATGTATATTTAACAGGTAATTCATGGAGACCTAGCGACAAGGAACGTTCTGTTGACGAACCAAAAGGTCATCAAGATTTCTGATTTTGGTTTGAGTAAAAAGTTATACGATTCTGCCAACTATGTGAAGAAATCAAGTGTAGGTTGACATTTAGAATATATCTATAAAAACCTATTACTCATATTAATATTTTCTTACTTATTCTGTTTGTATTAGACACCGTTGCCATGGCGGTGGATGGCCCTTGAGTCCCTTACTCAACTGACGTTCTCTACTCAGTCCGACATATGGTCATTTGGAGTTACACTCTATGAAATATTCTCTTTGGGAGGCGCTCCATTTCCAAACGAAACTTGGAGCAATGAGTTTGTTGAGCGACTTGCAAGTGGAATGAGAATGGGAAGGCCAAAATATGCCACCCCGGAAATGTAACTACATCTACTTAAGTTAGCTTTATATTTATTGTAATTTTTAAATTATTGCAAAAGTTTCTGATTCAATTTTCTTGCAGTTATGCAAAGATGGTTGCCTGCTGGGAACCGGAACCAGAAAACAGGCCCGACTTTGTATCTCTTTCAGAGTATTTCTCAACCCTTCACAAGCGCCATGACTATCAAATGGGAAATAAAGTCAGCGAACTTGTATCAAAGGATGAGTTGGAGCATTTGGGGGATGACGAAGAGAACGAAACATTGAATCTGAATTGTTATGTGAACCAGATGTCAAATACTGATAATCTTGAGGCATACACAAATCTTTATGATAACTTATGATTTCTTTGAACCCAGTTTTCCACGATGCATGTAATATGAACAATAATAACCGTGGTTAATCTTTTAAATGTAATTAACTTAAAATGGTCTTGGGCTCTGGCTCTTGACTCTTTAAAAACCAGTTCAACGTAATTATCCAAATCGTAATAGTCCAAAATCTGATGTATTTAGGAACTGCTTCGAGTTGAAAATTTAAATTATTGTTGCTAATAACTAGTAAATTGCCTTTTTCTCATACATGATTACCATCCCATTAATTTTATATTAGCATTTCAGTAGCTGTATGTAGGTTACCAATTTTAAAATGACATTAATTATTCAGCCTTTTACATAAACTGATTGGATTTTTGATCAATAAACAATCAAAAGC
The DNA here is from genome assembly GCA_036561885.1 of Salina celebensis. NCBI lineage: Eukaryota > Metazoa > Arthropoda > Collembola > Entomobryomorpha > Paronellidae > Salina > Salina celebensis. The sequence goes on from JAAXOA010001635.1 coordinate 1,534, forward strand.
TACTTTGATGGCGATGTTTATGTAGTTCGGTTGGTTTTCAGTAGGCATAAATCTTACATGGTTGTACTATTTGTTTTTACGATCAGTGGCACAAAGTATACTTTAATTTTCCGTTATATTCCAAATATATGTCAATAAAACAATACTACATCTTACAGATATCTTAGTTGTGATTTAATATGCGTTTCCTTTAGAAGAAAGCTTTTGTCTGTTCAAACAAACATTTTGTGCTCAAAATACGGATTCATATAGCAATGCAATTTTTTCAAGTGCTTTCCAAATTCTACATTTGTATCACAATAAACTTCGCCATGGGTGCTATTCCCATTCTCCCCGATTTCTCAGAGAATCTCAAGTTTTTTCTTGATCAATCAATAGCTGCTTGCACTACATGGTTTATACTGGATCCTACGCACGTAAACTGGCATCCACTTCCTTATACTGAACACAATTACATTGCGAGTTTGATTGATACTTACAACTATTCAAACCTCGCAGAATATGAGGACTTATGGACATCCAATTCTAAAGGATCTTACTACACCGGAGCGGATCGGACTCAAAAACCCTTTTGGATGAGAAATCAGAAAGAAAACTGCTTTGCACACGTGTATTTCATCGAGACGTACGCTAATTTATTAGCCGCAGAGGAATTTCACTTTCCATACTTTGAACTTCGGGGTGAAACCCCTCAGTTCATTGTGTTTTGGAACAATTCGCATTCAATAACCCAGTCGGAAATGAAACAAGTATTTGGAAAACAAGAGTTTTACGGGTCCTTTCAAGACGTCCGTCTATTCGTGGAACTTAATGAGAAAAGTGAGCAATTTGAAATAAAAATGATTTGTATACCGTGCTTCTCGAGACAATTGGAAACTTCAATACAATTGATGCAGCCCTTCCCACATCTTCTTACCAAGGACGACATAATGTTTTTATGGCGCACTTTGAACAAGAATTTGCATGGTCTGAACATAGCTTGTAAACACTGTGACGAAGCCCAGAGGCACTCACATGACAACAGACAATTACTCTTTGATGTGATAGGAGAATACTTTAATACAACGCCAATTAATTATCGGTCCGCATATGTTTATAACTCTCAAGGGTTCCTTAGTGCATCAACTTACTTTGATGAATACATCATTCGGTCAGCGCTGTTGCCTGCGTTTTCCCCGTCATATTTTGTAGCTCCAGCTGCCTTTACACATTACAATTATGAAATGATCACTGTGATACCAAAACATTTATTAGCGCACGGCGGAATTCCCGCTATATTTGTTCCACTTCACATTCACGTCTGGTTCCTCATAGTAACCTCATCTATAACTACAGCGATCATATTAGTTCGAGTACCACTTTTGAGGGATAATACGCAAAAACTGTCAAGAATTTTGTTGTCAGTTTTGTCACCCTTAATGGACCAAAGTTATGAACCAAATTATCATCCTGTTGGGAAACTTGTAATTTTCCTATGGGGATTGGCTTGCTTATCTGTGACAATGTTGTACAGCGGAGATCTGGCCTCATCCATATCACTGGAATTACCTCCGGCGTATCCCAACACTTTTGAGGAATTGAGCGTTTTGAGAACACAACTTTTAACCGTTTCAAAAATCCAATTGAAGACAATGATTAAGTCGTATCTCGCAAGCCAAATGGACACCGAAATTGAATTATTACAAGCAGGCCTTACAAACAGAAAGAGAAGAAAACACTTAACCCGACTGTCAATTAGACTTGACAGAAACTTTTGTCCGAATACTTATTTGACATTTACGAACAACCGAACAATGTTTAAATGCTCTTATAAAAAACTCAAAATTAATTGGAGAGAACCGTTAACCATTGTAAACATGAACTTTGAAATGTTGCCGTTTAGTTTGATGTATCGGCGCTCAAATTCGTATTGGACGAGCCCTACAATTTCTCTTTCCGAGTATCAACGCTTTGTTCCATGGATAGTACAGAAAAACTACTTTGGAAAACTTGCAGTGCACGTGCTTCAGGGTTGGTGGAACGGTGGGTTTAGTTCATACTGGCACAAGGTTTACATCAAACGAAACAAGGTGCAATATTGGAATATCAAAGTGACAAGTTCTGAACTGAACGAGTCTGAACAGAAGTCATTGCTACTTGATGAGTTTGAGCCTACTAAGTTGAGCTCTTTGCTGACCATTGCTGAGATGTTTTACTTCCTGTTTTCAATATCTCTGTTGTTATTTGTAGTAGAAACGTCATGCATTTTCACAAACGCACTAAACAAATGTTTGCGGTATCTATGGATGCCAAGTTTTCGTGCAGCCGTCTACACATTTTCTACAATATTAAATTACGTGTTGCCTGGAAACTTAGTTGCGCTGATACACAGACATTGATTATATATTTGTAATTGCTCAGTTTGTATAACTGTATTTGTGATTAATATAATTGTAATTGTTTTGTGAACGAACACGTGTTTTATGTTGTGAAACTTCACCTACCAGGTGTATGTGTTTTTCATTCGCAATTTTACCCGGTGAACGGCGTCGGATGCGTTTTTTCAATATTGGAACTTTAATTTGCTAAAATCTTCGTATAATATGATCTTCGCATTTTACTGCAGATCCAGATAATACAATAACTTAACCAATAATATTTCATCCTGAAAAATGGGATGATAATATGCCCTTATTTCTGAATTATAAGCAGTTCCTTACTAGAACACGGAACCAGCTTAGTGGCATGAATAAAGCATAAACTAATCTTAACGATTTTCATTGCATTGTATGAAATTTCCATATTAAAATAGCCCGCGTCTTCTTATAAATATTCACAACTTCAAATGTTTCACTAATTGAATGCTACTTCTATATTTGTAAATGCTTTGGTAGCGTTACTCACAAACTAAATCTTGCATTCAATCTAGATCTCACTCCAATATGAACATTGCTCTTCTTTCATGCGTGTTAACAGTTGAAATTCACATTCAAAATGTTATTTTAATTACTCAAAATTCATCCTCTATTTTTGATACCAGTCCATCAAGAAATATTGAATTACATGCTTCAAAATTACGCTGGCAGTTATGTTAAGTCCGCCACGTGTTCTGTACATACATTAGATAGAGCGACAACAGCTATTAATATATTATATACTACATTTCATGTCACCGCCTTAAAAAAGCATTCAGTAAAAAAAGCTGCCGATATAAAGTAATGTTTATCTTAAATATGTTGACATTTGTCCGTCAATGTTTCGGCGGAAAAAATACGATACATCACACCCCCTCAAACCTCACCCATTCCCCCAAACAAAAGTATCCAATCTTTAATGCAGCCTTAAAAAACAACGCAATGATTTCAATATAGATTTAATTTATTACCCAAGAGCCATGTACTAAGAGCCTACATCCGCTACTTGATGTATTCCTGTTCGAATTCAGGATCGATATTCAAATACTACCTTATTTTTATGTCGTTTATTCCAACATCATAACATTATACGTAAGTCGTCATGTTTAATCAAAACAATACACGAATTTCACGATTCCCCACGGGTTTAATATTTTTCTTCTTTCTCCGTGTTCCCATTTTTGGTGCTTCCAGTAAGTCGGAAAAATTCTCCTCATATCCATTTCTACTTACATTCTGTCAGCAAGTGCGTTGCTAAGGTTTTATCCAAAAATTTTGGAGAATTAATTGAACGACAGTTAATACAGGATGTAGCGAACAATATATTAAAACCAGCCACTGAGAAAAACTTTTAATTTTACTACAGAACACCACTTCAAACAATAACAATTTCGGCTAAATTGGTTTCAAAATCGATTAAGAGTTGACACAAATACTGTTAGAGGCTAGCAGCTTTTAATTCAGAAATTGCAATCGCCTTCTGCTAAACTCTTTCGATTCAAACAGTTAATAGTTAATATCAGTGAAAGAAACAAAGAATTAAAAAATAGAACAGATTTTCCTCGTATAAAATGGCGAACATATACCAAAAGACTGCCTTGGGGTTATACGAGAAAGGCTTTGGATACATGTATGGTTGCACTATTCTATGGTCCAATAACTACTCAACGCTCTCCTTCAATCCCTGCAAACGACACGTTTTGTACTTTAAAATGAGCATGCTTCTGGCACTTCTTACTTGTCTCGGAAGCTTATACGATGTTGTCTCATGGATGTTCATTGAAAGATCTGGATACAATATTGGCATTGCAACGTTGCACGTGATGTGTGCCATACTAATGGCATCCGCTTTGCTATACGCTTATGCGGTCTATGACAATCAGGAAATAGTTGAGGGCACAAACTCCCTGTTTGAAGTCACTGCAGATCTAAAGTCACGTAAGAAAATTAAACATAAACACGCAATAGGTTTATGAATATGTATGAACCTCAACAAAATATGCCACAATATGTATAGAAACCGAGAGAAGTAAAATGCGGGCTCCCCCAACAGTAATGGATTTGACCATATTCGGAGTGGCAACTCTTCCAGTTCCATCAGGAATCGTTATTTACTTTTCCTCGCTTCTCTTCGGTTTTGACCCATACTATTCAGTATTTGGCGACTTACTCGGTGACCCAAAATACAAAAACACGTCCCCTTGGATATTCGGAATGTGCCTTAGCATCCGAGCAATACTCACTTTTGTTGCCTTTGAATTGGCAAGATCTGTTGCATTCTCAATGACGAGGGATCTACTCATAATAGATTCAATGGAAAGCTCGTTAGGATTCGTGTTGAAAGCGTCTAAACGACCGAAGCCTTGTGTCAATACATGTGTGGCCAACTTCAGGAAAATTGTGATACCTTGCAAACTACTGACAGAATACCAAGATGAAGTCGTACGACCGAAGCCTTGTGTCAATACATGTGTGGCCAACTTCAGGAAAATTGTGATACCTTGCAAACTACTGACAGAATTCCAGGATGAAGTTGTTGCGTTAACATTCTCTGCAATGTTTTGGATTTTTCTGTTTGGCGGTTGGGTCGTTTTCTTTGGATTTGATCTTGTTCCCACGTATATGTATTGTCTGATTGCACTAATATTCTTTCTGGGATTTCCTTGCGTTCTTTGTGGGTTATTTGTTCTCTCTGGAGTAAAAGAGGCATGCGACGAAATCATAAGATGTCTGGTAATAGCCTCCAGAGACGACTATGCACATAGCAAGACTCCGAGTGACCGAAGAAACAAACTTGTATCTGTCAAGGTAACTCGAAGCTTGCTTAGCATTGGAATTCGGCACAAGCCGATTAAAAGCATTGACAAGGAGTTTCCTCGCGACTGGTCTCAAAACTGGGTTGAAAAACTATTTGATTTGATCGTGTTATCAAACGTTTAAGTGAACAGTCGATCCAAACGAATATATGTACTCAGAACACTGTAATCTAAAGATTGAATCTCAAATTGGGAATATATAAATTTATGTATATATAGTTCTTTTTTAATTAACTTAAGTATTTATATTTCATGTTTGCTCTGCATTAATATATGTAGTTTTAGGTTACTAAAACAGGGTAGGCTTAGAAGCCATTTCTGGGCGGAATTTAGTATGTCGATAAGCAAATTTTTATAATAAACAAGAAAAAGGAGGATACTGTATCAAAAACAAGTTACAAAATTGCCTGAACGTATATAGACAATATATTGAGGTAACGCGCCCCCGTAATCGTGTAAAACCTTTTCTGTGTTACTAATATTTTACATATTTTTTTCTGGAATACATTTAGAACAATAAACTATATAAGAATACTATTTTTACGTGAGCAATACCAATCACGTAATCTCTTTTTCGTACGTATGTAGTACTTACATGATGAACAAATTCATCCATATTTTTTAGCCTTACTGTAACTTGTATGTAACATGGAGCATTCAATAATAGTGGAATATGTAACCTATTTCAATAAAATATCATGAATGTAACATCTTCATTAACAATACCATTAGTGCTCATCTCCATCGCTGACTGGTTTCATGACCAGAGTTACACTGACATAAATCTATATATTTTACTTTGAGGTATGTATCCATTACAATAGAATATGAAAACTTTCTGAACAAGAAAATACGCCCCTATCAAGAAAAAGGACAAATAGGAGGTTACCCAGGGAAAGAAATCTTTCTTTTGATTTCTTCTGATCTTTTTGTATGAGGAAAAATATGACCAGCTTCATTCGTACAAAAGTAGTCAAAGCAGCATAGTTATTCTGATAGTTTTTGGTACTAGTCTCGAACGAAACACGATCACATTTCGGGGTTTAATATATAAAATCAGCGTTCAAATATGTTGAGTAGCCTTCAAATAGCATCGTTCCAGCTTCACTCAATGGTGTTCTTTTACCTACCACCTTTGCCGTTTCCGCTAAAAAGTATTCAGGATAAAAAGCATAACTTTGTGATAACCTCGTCAAAAGTCGTATGGCTGTCAAATATCTTCTTATTTAGTCTTATGCTACTGCACGCAGTTATGTGGGGCAGTGGAGCAGGCTACTGGGGCTGCGTACTACACCCGCAGCGAATCAATAACGTTACCATTGCATGTTTTGGGGCAATATCTTTCACCTACACGGCCGCGGCGACGTTAGCCTTCTCTGTGTTTCTTAGGATACACGCAATAACCAGCTCTGCAAATGCCTTCATTGGTTTGGAAACTGATCTCAAGGAAAAAACAGGTAAACATAACTGGTGAAAATTTGAACTGTGTGGATTGAATTCATAATTGGTTGATTGATCTATTTTCTACAGGCGTCAAAGAGCCGACCCGCTACGATATTGTCATGCTCATTACTGTAATACTCGCTGGAATGGGACCAATTTGCACTGTTCCTGGAACAATATACCTAGACTTGGACGTCCTTAAGTACGTAATTGACGAGTTCTTTTCTGATCCGCACTACAGAGAAGGGACGACAATTCTTTTGATAATTTTGTTTAGAGCTGGATTCCTGTTTGTGTCGACAGTAGAATTTTGGCGAAGTGGGAGTTATTTTGTCTTAGGTCTTCTACTTGGAATTGACCAAGCGACGAAAGTACTTCACAACTTGGAACGAATCCCTAGCAACACGTTTCCGCATTATTATAATATGCTAAATCTCATATATTCAAAATTTAGATGCTGGTTTGAGTGGTTTTTCCAAGGTATATATGGTGCATCCTTTTGGGGAACTGTTTTCTTAGCAACCGTGCTAATGACTTGCTTCATACATGCAAAAAAGCTAAAAATCGGTTCATTTCGTATGAAGAAAGTTGGTAGGGCAATTAAACCTATTGCTGTTAAGTGTGGATCATTCAGGGAGCTTAATCATGACTTTCTTGTGGAGCATTTTGAGCAAATGTGCTCGCGATTATTTGATATTATCATGTTCTCATAAAGTTTTTGGAACCTGTAAAATGTCCGTGCAAAATAAATAGCACAATAATAAATAGCATCGATGTTTGATGTTCGAAATTCGATTTGACTTAATTTATTCTCTTTTTCTCATATACTGTGTGTTCCCTTTTTAATATACCACTTCTTAATGAAATCGCATTGTGTGTAAACCTTATAAAAGTACCTTGATGATCATTCAGATCATATCTCCTCCAGCTTCCCGTCTACCTCCAGAGTTCAGTGCACCAGTTACTAAATCCTCCTCCACTTTTAAAATCTGTGGCGCCAGTCACCGGAGCCCCTCCAAAACCTGAGAAAGTTGGGAAACACATAACGGTACCAGCAAGAAATCTAAACAGATTCCGAGTGACCGTCCCTGTCCCAGTAAAATTTGGAATCACCAATGGTCTTATTTTTTGTTAAACACAAAATTTGTGATATTCATTCGACGAAGAATTGCTTGTAGATTATTTTACTCTGTAGTACTGATCTAGCGATAGCGATGTGTCTGAGATATTAAGCCTCAAAGATGAGTTTCTTATACACAGGTTTGAGCTTAGCCGTCTCTGGCTGAAGACGTCTTTCTTTCTACTCTCTCTTTGGCTTTCTGGACAAGTTTCCGAACCCTATGGAGCTTACGTTTAACGTGCAAACTTTGTGGAAAAGTGGAGAGAACTTGGGTGAATTTTGCCAAGCACATGTTAGATGAACATGCCGTGATTGAAACCAAACCCACATCTAGTTGCCAATGTGAAGACTGTGGAAAGGTTTTAAATTCCACTAGTGGTTTGTGGTCTTACAGGAAGCGTTACCATGCAAAAGAGGGAGGGTCGACCTGTGAGTGGTTTGGTGCCCACTACGCCCTGAGAAGGGACTTTCTCCTTCATCAAACTGTGGCACACAATATCTGCAGTGAATCGGACTGTTTCGAGGTGTGCGAGACTCGGGAGGAGCTGTACAAACACCAGATGGAAGCCCACGGAGGGGAAAGGTACATCTGGAAATGCGACGAATGCGGAAAGCTTTTAACGACACGTGACGGATTCAAAATACACAAAGATATACACGCGGTCAACGCCAAGAAGAAGGACGGAACTGCCGGGGACTGGGTTTGTGACATTTGTGGAAAGGATTTTATGACGAAGAATTACCTCAAGTATCACATGCGGCGCAGTCACCAGAAGGGAAGAAAGAAACGAACGCCAGCAAGTATTCCCAGCGATAACAAGTTGTTAGACCAATGACTAGGTGTGAGCTTATAAGTTATTAGATTAAGGGGTATTGTGAGAATGTTTGAATCTGAAATTGTTAAAAACAAAATCATATAGTAATTTACACCTAATTTGTCAATAACTTATCAATTTAATAAAGAAACGCAAATAACAAAAACTGAACAATCTAAACCTATTTTGTCCTTTAACACTGCGATTGGTTTGAGTTGAATGCACTATTTCGAGATTCCGGCGTCAGCGGCGGTGTGGGGGAGGGGGAACGGATACTGATCGCCTGTTCATGTAGCTTGTTCAGAAAGTCTTTGAAGTCCAAATTTCTCCTGGATTTGGCCCTGGACAAGGCTCGGCCACCGCCGTGATAGGTGCTTCCGAATGTTTCTTGCTTATTTCCGGTGAGGACGTAGGAGTAGGTGCCCATTGTGCCCCCGATGAGGACGGGCTGAGCGGTCATTTGGTAGTCAACAGGAATGAGTGATGGGAAGGAAACGCACGCGTCGAGCCCTAAAAAACCTAACAAACCACATAAAACTTAATTTTCAAACCTCTCAATTGTGAATTCTCATTTTTATTGCTTCTTCAGCGGTGAGCGGCAGTTTGCAATATATGATTTCTCCATTACTTGTCATTTCCCTTTTTCACGTTTCCCATCAAAAAATAAATGGTGGTATAAACTGCTATTGGTAAATACCGGTATTTACCGGTGAATACCGGTTTTTAACAGTCCAGCCCCCGATGGATTTGTGTCCAAAATTAAAAATTCATATATTGACACTAATCAGCAAGAAGCTCACCAAAATATTGATTATTCAACGATTCTAGTAAGGTTATTACTCATTTTGCAAACGTAAAGCGTTGTTTTCCTGCACATCGTGAATATAAATAGTTGTACCGGATTGCTTGAAGTAGCATGAATAAGAATAAATATTATTGAAAATATTCAAGGCCTTTGCTACCCGTGTTTTGTCACTGTCGTTTTATCGTATGTCGTCATCATGTTATTCAAGTTTATTTTCTTTTGTACAACAAAAAGATTAGGATAAACAACGACTGCAATTGTGGCAAAGTTAAATGCTCTAGCCTACCTAGACATCATCAGACATCATCATCAAACGCAACAACCGAAACTTTTTTTATACATATAACATATAACACGGGAAGTAAGTTTTTGCAATATTCATTGCATGCATAAGGATTTTGAAGAAGAAACTGTCCCGTCCCTTAGGGAACGATTATCGTTCTTCAACCGACATATGAAACACTGTATACCAAAACCCTTCAATTTTACAAGTCCATAGCCTGCACAACCATCAGAAAGCTGACGGAGTTTTCTAGTAAGGCTCCATAATACCCCATCTTGTAGTTCTTGTCGATTCCTCCCAAATGACCAGCCGGAATCACCAAACCCTTCGCACAACCTTCGACCACTTTTCGCAACCATTTGTTGTGTTGTCCTGATAAGCTTACTGGCGTTTGTCTCCACCGATCCAGAGTTTTCATCGATTTGTCTGCAATACGACAACTCACGTTGAATATCATTTCAATTATTAGCAAAGCAATGACTCCCTGCCCAATAGCAACTGCCGACAAACCAATGTCGTCAGCCCTTACTCCAAGGGCAAAGCCATTGACAGCAACCACCACGGCCCAAAACAATGTACCCAACGTTGCCGAAACCATCGGGATTTCGTAATCATACAATATATTCCTTTCGATGATTAATAGTTTGTATGCACAAATGCTATCAAAATTAGCATGCAACCTTGTCAATTCATCCTGCACAGTGAGTATCGATGACATTGTTGTCAATGTTAGCATTGTAATGTTTCGCGCGCCAATCAGGAAAAACGCAGAATGACAGAGTAAGTATACAACCCGAACAATGAGTAAGGCCATGTAATTAACTGAATTTGGATCAAGTAGAAACACATACGCATAGTACGGATCAGTTTTGAAATAGACGGGAACAACAAAGAAGGTTACTGGAACAAGTATTTCCGTCAGGATCACAAGTGCCAAAACAATGCCAAACAAATCTGTTGGGGAAATCAACAAATAACTATATACCGCGTATTTACAATTAGGAACATATTTGGATATATGCAATTTTTACCTGTAGAACTAGCCTTGTGCGTGGAGTACTTCATTTCAAGTGAGTGGCAGAGATGATGGGCCAACACGATGCTATCGCCATGAACCAGGGAAACTAAATCCAGTATAAATGAGATCCAAGAAGCTTGAAGTGAAATAACAGCTGTAAATGTGTGAGCAATACCAAAGTAGTTTGGATTGTGAAACATGATATTTATGGCTCCTAACACTGAACCTGTTCCTACTAACATTTTCCATACAAAAGTAAACCAAAAGTAAACTCTTGAATCACAATTTCTGGCGAAATACCAGCGTTTATCTGACGAGCACCACTCGAAAGGATACAAGGGAAGCAGAACCTTGTTTAGGAATTGGTTCAAGTCCAGAACTGAATATGTCAAAGCGGAATACATTGCAATGAATGCAATGAACGCCTTAGGGTGTTTTGGTGAAGTGGCTTTTAAATTTCGCTTCAAGCTATCGGTTAAAAGCAATTTTCGTGAAGGCACTAATTGAGCTCGTCAAGGCAATTATTTTTTAAGACTCTTATTGTTTCAATTCATACCATCAGGACCATCAGTTTAATAGGCTACAATAAATAATAATGAGCTTTTAGTAGCAAAGCTTTCTATTTCCCAACTTTTCGACCAAATATTAGTCTTTATCAGGGGCAAAATTTCAGCATAACAATAACAAAATAATAGTACGTTAAACGCTCCTATAAACCGGTCCAGAACTGGGAAAATTTATACCGAATTAGCTATTTGCTTTCTTAAAACTAATTCAAAACCTACTATTAGGGTAACCAAGACAACGACTATGTAGATTGTGTTTATAACTCTTCTTTCAACTTTACAAGAACTTCAGATTTCTCCTATCTATATTCTATATACGTCAGTACAGAAACTTTTATTAGCCGAGAAACGAGAAACACTCTTCTTAGTTGTTTTGTTGTATGCTTCCTTCAGCAATTCTTTAGGACGCCAACGGATACGTTAGTGCCAAACGGGCTTTTCATTTATGTATGGAACTAAGATGGAGGCTTTAGTTAGGCCAATGCGATGGGTTAACCGAAGGGATAGACGGACTGACAATCAAAATTTTCTGCTTATTACTCATTTCAATCAACGAATGTTTTGCATGTATAAACTGATTTTGAGTAATTCAAACAAAATTTACATGGATTACGAAAATTACTAAATATTAACTTAGTATTCATGGCGTAATGCTGTTGCGCATGCGTTAAGCTACCCACGAAAGTTGGTTGTACAAATGGCGCAAAAGCTATGAAGATGACGTCCATATTAAATTGCTTTAATGATTACTAGAAATTCCAAGGCAGCTAATCGCCGCATTGCTTTGTTCAAAGAGTTTAACAAAGGCTGCTGCCTGCTTTTATAAATGTGTCTCCCTGCTATTAATGTAGTTTATGGTTTTTTGCGTTGTTACCATTTAACTTTCTTGTTTTTTCAGTTTAAATTGCTATGAAAAATTAGTTAAATTATTGAAATCATTCTGACGATCGAACGTGGAATTATTCCCCAAACTTTGCAATTGATAGTTTATGCATATTTTAATAAAGCCTTCTTTATTGCCTGAATCCCTAAGCAATAGCTCACTAATTGCAAGAAAGTTTGTCATACAGAAAGAATGTTAAGGTAGTGCTGGTATGAGATCTTCGTAAAATCTTGTTCGTATATGTTCTTCGCTTCATTTATTGGCTTTAGCTTGGCTTGGTTTATTCAAGGCTAAGAACCTTGCCATTGCCAGCACAATTAGGAAATAAATTAGCATATATTTATTCGTTATAAATCAGATTGCCAGAACTTCCGGAAACGCGCAGTACTAGAGTCTATAGTACAAATCAATTATCTCTAGTCGATTGTCTGCAAGGCGCAATGTACTCTTGGTCTATATTCTTGCATGAACACTTCTCAGGATAGTTTACAGTTAAACTGTTGCTCAGAGTACAATCACAGTGACCACCTGAAAGAGGAAATCCCATAATTTTAATGTCAAACAACATTTAAGGAATGCATCTTGTTTAAAAAGCTCTACTATCTAATTGAATTTATATTAAGCTTTTATACGTAACCAATTTTTTACTGCAGTACTTTATGAGAAACGAAAAGTTGTGAGAAATTACGCGTTGAGTGAGAGCCAGAAATTGTAACTCTAAAAATGGCAATTCAAGTTTTCAATATTCGTGTTATTCATTTGACATTTTTCTTTCCAGTATGAATTTATAATTTGTTTACAATGTACTATGCACATTTATGGGCCTCCTAAAAGACAGAGAAAGTTGAGTGCAGTAATTAGCAATGCCTTATTCGTTTTATTCATAAAATTTAAATTGCCGGGCTACTAAAACCAAAGATTATTGTGAACTTAAGTAATTTTACTTAGAGACATTAATTACAATACAAGACTACACATAACAGATTATATGACGTTCAATGAATAATTAAATAAAAGAATGCAAATGATTTCCTGTTTGGCGACAATATCAAGTTGATTGCATCGCTAAAGACATATTCGCTCAATAGTTTGGACGCAGGCTTGAAACGCTTCCGTACTCGCAGATTGTCGCAGAATGCAGGATTTTGTGCCATTTACTAGTTTTTAGCTGTACGTTTTTATATAACATTTTTCATGCCGGTTCGGTGCGTTTTATTGTAGAATTCCCTCGTTGAGGAGAGTAGAGCGTGGCTCACAACTTGTTAGATTGTAAGTTTCTTGTTCGTTTTTAACTTCTGAGCGAAATTGACAGAAGGTTAATTTTAACGTAAATGATATTTTTGGTATCAATGAGTGTATTTATTTTAACATAAATCCCAACGTTTCGATTTCTTCAGAAATCCTCTTCAGGGGTAAATTGGACAATGAAAAGATTTAAGTTTTGCAAGCTTAAAACTATTTTGGAAAAAAATGTAATTATTTAAATAAGATATGTAGCTATGGTGGGTCAGTATAGATGTTTAAAAGCAGTTCATTCCAATAAGCCGGAAGTTTTGATGATGTCATTTCTGCTTTCCGGTTCATCAGAATTTGTTTGTTGGATTGTGCCTTATGAATTGTAAGAGCTTCTTTTATCAATCGTTG
>JAAXOA010001636.1:0-15315 GCA_036561885.1 Salina celebensis
CCCTACACCAGTGTGGCTTGCTGTCCTTATGAAGTCCATTCCCCACCCGGAGGGTCACAGCTTCAGAAGTCTCTGGATCTGCGAAACTAAACAGAAGTGGGGTCACCATTCGACCTACTTCGTGTTCTGTAAAGTTATCAATCCGGAAAGGCGGCAGGAGTTGATCAGAGATCAGTCAGATCAGCAGTAAGTGTATTGTGAGATTAGTGCTCCATCAGGAATAATTGGCCGCACCCACATGTTCGCCCAAACAGAGTGTAACGGAATTGGGTAGGTTTTTCTAGGCTGGATTTTGGCCAGATAGGAACCCCCGGTTTGGGCCTGCTCAACTAAAAAAATTAATGCAAAAATCATATTAATTTTAAAACTACCAGCATTAAATGAAATATGGGAGGGAATTTTTAATAATTTTAAATCTTACATGATGGATAAACGATTGTATTTTCAAGTTTTAATTCTACTGGATTCCTCGGGTTTCGGGAGAATCAACGTTTTCGTCTGATAAACTAATGACACACCTCTCCAGTCCCTTAAATTCTAACGTGCAGATATTGGAGAAGCCTTCCACAGGCAACATTATTAGTCATCAATTACTGCATTAACATCCAGCTTGATTTTCACTGAGATAAATTATTTTCCGACGGACAATGTGGATTTTTAGCGAGGAAACAATTTCTTGTAGTGTTTGTTTGGCAGCAATTGAGCACAACTTTCAGCTGCATAAAAATAACAGCTGATTTGGAACAACCAAAACAAAACCGTTCTCAGTCCTGAGCCCGTAGCTGGTGTATCGCTTGAGGACTCAAAACTATCATTTGTATTCAATAGGTTTTAATGATTTAATATTCAAAAATATATAATTCGGGAACAGTTCGAGTCTGTCATGTCAATTACTCTTTATTCTAGTTAATAATAGAAAATGAAACGTTTTAAGGGGATGATAAAAACAGACAGAGCTTTCTCCAAAATCAATTTTTTTTCAATTAGTTTCGTAAATTTACACACCTTGTTACAACCCTTTTGGCTAATCAAACCAATATTTTTAAAACAGATTATTTTTCAACTTTATTTATAAAGAACAAAATTATTACAACTACTCAATAAAAATTTATTAATAATTTTCAACATTTGAGATTATTCCTTTTTCGAGTCTTGTTCATGGGCCCATTCGGTTTGAAACACTCGTCTTTCTCCTTGTGGGTCAAAGGGTCTTTCGCCAGAATGAATTAACTGGTGACTTTGAAGATCATTCTCAGTTTTAAAACATTCGCCTCACTCCTCATAACAAAACCTTCGCTCCGCAATGTGCGCTTTACTTATGTGACTTCGCAAGTGACAATCTAGATTGAACCCCTTTCCACAGTCGTTACAAACGAATACGTTGGTCATTCACAAGTGCTCCACAGACATTTTGTGTTCATCCAACTTCTTCCGAGTCCCGTACGACTTTCCTGCGTCCAAGAACATCGCAAATGAAGCCGTTGCTGCGGACATAGCCGCCTTTGAGAGTATTTTCGTGTGCTTTAAGGGTCGGGAGCCTTCGTGTTCAATCACTCCATCGGAATTTATCCTCTGCAGCCGCCCCTATTTAAACACAAAAGTTTTTTAAAACTTATATTAGACACTTCAATCAAAAAACAATCCAACCTAAGTTACGTGCGAGCAACAACCAGTGATCAAATCGGTCTCCAAAGGATAGAAAGAAACAAGAAGAAGTTTCTTCCACTGTTGCAGAATTTCTGCCATTTCTTCATTGATGGTTTTAATTAAAAAGTTTTGTGTTAATTAAGTTCGTAATAACTAAATACGACAGTAAAGTCAGTCCAATCAAAAACCATGCCAAATTTGCACATATCGTTCTTCAAACATTGAAACCCAGTTCTAGATTTGAAGCACACATGATGTGATAAGCTATGCTGTACAAACATAATCTACAAAGTTATGCGTTATGATTCAAACTCATTATGTTATTGTTTAATTATTCCGTTATACGTTGTACATACGTTATACGCGCTTAAAATTGTAAAACAAGTAGTCTTTCCTTTCATATTGTTTGCACATAATATGTTGCACATCGATAGCAGCAGAATTTGTATATTTCTGCGTTTTTTTTAAACAAATCAACACTGGCGAAATGGCGAATAATTGCAATTTATCATTTCCTTTTCAGTATGTGTTCAGCCTGCTCAACGCCAAGTCATGTCAATAGTAGTAGAGAGGAATTGAAGAGGTTCTTGCACTCTATTCCAAGGCGTTCAGTTTATACGTAACCAATTCAAAACTGAACATTGCTAAACTGAAACACAGTTCAATGGCCCCGAGATATTTGTTCATTGTTTGATTGTTTATTCTGTTTTGAAGTCCAAGTGGTACCGCTTCTTCAATATCTTCTGTACCAACTGTCCTAGTTTCATCAACTCATTGTCTTTCTTTGAACCCTTTCAGAAGACATGTTTTCTACGGCTTCGGTAAGGGACCAGGAGCCAACAATGGCATTAGTTTTTACCAATAAAACTCGCATGTGTATAAATCGAGTTCCTACTCAGTTCGGAAAGCAACACTTTACGTTTGCAAAATGAGTTGGATTGGAACATTACTAAAAACGTTGAATAATGAATATTTTGACAAGATTATAGCCCATTTGTGTCAAAATATGAATTTGTTGTTGTAGATCAAATCAGCCGGGCGCTGGACTTAAAAAACCGGTATTTACTGAATTTAACCTCTTTCGGTATTTAAACCCAAAAACAATTACTGAATAGGACAAACACGTATTCAAGAAACATTGTTTCGTTACGTTTAAATCCCCACCTCTACTGTCACAGTGACACAAATTAAATTCCCTTACTTACACATACACGAGAAAACGAGTGAGGTTGTTAGCGTGAGTGGCAATTATATCCATCGCTCTCAAACAAACGTCATTTTACAATTCATATATGAAAGTTTAGAACTCATCTGCAAAAATTTACTTGGCATAATTTTATTTACCAAACACCGTAATTAAAAAACAATTGATGAATGATTAGGGGACAAACGAACTCATGTGTACGAACGAACTAGGTATATGTTAAATATTCCAATCATGTTTTAGTAACGAATGCCGCCAATAGCTCAGCGTTAGGCCTGTCTCTCTCGTCAATCTTAAAAAGCTCCATGATTTTGCAAACATCCCCGTTTAATCCCTCCACTACTTTGTACAAAGCTTTCCAGCAGAGAATTTCCAAGCCAGATACCTCCAGGTAGTCTGCTGCCTAAACATATACATATAAAAAACAAATACAGACCGCCCCAACTTGAAAAGTTTTAAAATCTCTGTTTCAACGTACACGATAAAGCTCATAAAGAAACTCGTTGTCAACCTTAAGGAACTGAAGATCCCATTCAGATACTTCGGACTCCAGATAAAATTCTTCGTTGACCGGCGGATCATCCTGTTAAAAACAGTGGTTCACGATATTGTTTAAATTAAAATATAAGTTTGTATACTGCATATTGTATGATTCATACAAGGTGATGGATAGTCCAGTCCACTATTTTCTTTAAAACTGGTCCACGAACAGCGGGAAGGAAAACGTTCATTCCGTCCCTGGCGACAGAGGGCAAATCCTTGATTGTATTAGATAACCCTTTAATTCTTGAATCGACTTTGAACTCAGTCCCATCTGACGCACGCAAAATAAGGTTTGCCATGTTGAGTGGTTAGTAATTTACGGCCAATGAATTTTGTTTTAACAATTTAATTGTAAGTGGAATACAAACATAAATTACCGATACCCTAATAATTGTACGGGACGGACGTTTCAGATAATAGATTGAGATATAATCGTTTTTTCAAATGTATTCTCTGCGATCAGTGTGTTCTTTTTTATTCAATGGGTACCATTTTTGCGGATGGGTAGTACATGTTGAATAAGTTCTTTGAAATCACTGCGTCTGACGACGGCGACTTTTCAGTAACGATAAGAGCTTACATATTTTGAGACTAATGCTATACAAAAAATCGGAACATAGCTCTCTTTCTACATGATTTAACTACAGTTCATCAAATCTAAAGGTTTTTAAAATGATTGAAATATAAATATTTATTGGGATCTTGGGTTAACAACGATTCCATTCGAATGACAAATTTATATTTGCGGTTTGGTTTAGCCGAAAGGTCCGCACTGAAAACTTCAACTTAAAAGGGGATTACGTTTTACTTCAAAATATATGCTGGCTTCACGAATGCAGCTTTGATTTTTGTAAATAACACTGCCTTTTCATTTACACGTAAGCATGGAAACTGTGAAACTGATGAGCTCAGACGGCAGGGTTTTCGTAACTACTCCCAAAATTTTAATCATGTCGCCTGTTCTGAACGAATTCAAATATCTCGCTCAATCCGGATGGACAGTATTTGTTGAACACGTTGACGGAATTATATTGGAAAAACTACTTGAATGGACGAACAGACATGGTCTAAAAACGGTAATAATATGTCGTATGATTTAACAACTTATGGCAAGTAAACAAACGTGATTCTTACGACTTGAAGAGCGTGAATGAGCTGATCAAGGAGGATGCTCGCTTTTTCAGGAATATCGAAGGAACCGTTATTTCCAGAATGCATCAGGTAAAACAAGAACATTTCGCAATGATTATTAACCAACAGCGTAGTTGAAACCACAATTATAATGACCTGAATTGCTTTTTTTCTTTAAGGCGGCCAAATATTTGCAAATGCAGGCTTTACAGAAAGAGTGCGAAGAGGCTATGAGGAAATAAATCGAAGACGAATGCGAAAGTACTTCGTGATTTGTTTCAGCTTTGCGAGGAAGAAGTCGCTGCACATATTCATATTTTAATTCGTTTCAATGATTGTAACTGTCGAGATAAATCTGGACGAAAGATAAACACGACGACCCTTTATATTCATTCATTTACAATTTGTTGGGAAAAGGTGTAAATTTTGTTTCATATTGAGCCGAAAATAAACATCCACTGCACGATATAAAAAATCGCTTGACAATTTAGAGACCGAGTCATTCTGACTTTAGACCAAAATTTTGATATAGCTTCTGTCTTGCTTATCAACACGTCAGTTGAATAAGCCTAAAATATATCATATCAACTTGTAAATTGCCTGTTACCGTAAATATTTTGAAGCTGTTGCTGTTTATCACAATTTGTTTATTTTGCATCACTCTTAAGAGTTATAACTTTTCAGTCCATTTTCTGATGATGGTTAAGGTGAAACCAAGTGATTTCATGAATCTGAATGATCTATTTGGATTAGTTATTAATCAGGATTCTATTTAGAAGCAAACTATCAATGTAGACAAAACGGGACCTACCTACCAAAATTTTCGTACGATACTATGTTGCTACTCATACCGCTGTTAACTGCTAACTGAGAGCAGTGAGGATGGTATTGCCAATTTCTTCATGTTTAGTAAAATTGATTCATGTACAACATATCTAAGAAATGTTCCACTTCGTACTTTAGCGTAATTGCATCATACAAAAAGAAATATATTCCATCTTCCCTAGACCTGCCATCCGTCCTTTGTTTCAAAGGACAATCCTTTGTTTGGGCCTAAAATTGGCAATTCAAAGGACGTCCTCTGTTTTGTCGAAATTGTCCTTTTGTCCTTTGTTTTATATTTTTTACAAAAAAGTACGCATTTTGTGCATTTTTGACTAGTTTTAATGCAAAAGGACTGGTTTTTAGCATTACAAGCACATGTTTGTTTGCAAAAGGTGAAATTTTTGTTTAAAATGCGTATTTTTTACAGTCCAGTGGAAGTGTTATTATGAAAAAATGGCTGAAACTTGTCAAAATCCGAATATAGTAAGGCGTCCTTAGTTTCCTATCTCAATGTTCTTTGTTTTGAACAAAAAAATGAAAAAATGGCTGAAACTTGTCAAAATCAGAATATGGTAAGGCGTCCTTTGTTTCCTATCTCAATGTCCTTTGTTTTGAAGCAAAAGTGATGGCAGGTCTAATCTTCCCGTATGCGACCTTTTGATAAAGACGGTTAAGGGTCAATGAATACATATGCATCGGATAACGCATACGCACAACCTCATAAACGACTACAGCATTCAGTTCTTACGATAATTCAGGATTACGAATGAATCTTGGAGCGGACCAATTAAAATCTTTGACTCTTTAATAATTGTCATGTTGAACTCTGTTTCAACTTAATCATGGTACAGCCTTATCTTGGTGATATTCTGCTTATGTAGATTTTTATTCCTGCCTCTGTTTTCAAGTGTTAAATCTTCGCGAACAAGGTTACTTTCTGCAAAATTAGGTCTAAAAATAATTCAACTACGCTATAAAGCAAAGACATGTGAGACTTTAAAAACATGCAAATGCCTAAGTACGTGGCATTTTGTATGGAGTATTGTAAGTCAGTCAGAATCCTATTGACTGCATAGGCAGACCTCCCAGATGAGTTGGTTTGGGAGGAAGGCAATGGTGAATCGCTGTGCAGGGTCGACACCATAAATAATAGTGCATTGTGTTATCGTACGTTGGATTTGTATTATTTCACATTGATGTAGAATGATTATTAAGTAGATCACTAATTCGGTGCATTGAATTGGATAAAGAAGAAAAGGGAAAATGTATCAAAAATCTTAGAATTTTAGAAATTTCTAACGACATCCTAACTATCTATGTATATGCGCCATTATAAAACTGAATCGAGTTTAAATTTGGTTTCCAAAATGAACCCCCTGATACCTCCACACTCCACACTAATGAATTTAATTACAGTGTCGGTAGCTGCTTAGTCGACACTATTTTAGCTTCATTTATGGTATCATTTGCAGCATTTTCTTTAAACGAGAGCCTTTTCTGTAATAACTTAATAACCATATTTTGTTTTGAAGCAGATTAACCGGTTAAGTATTTTAGAATCTAAACTACGACAAGCTTGTCAACCGTTCTTTTAACCAAAGTGTTAGTTTTTTCTTTCTTTGCAGGTTTTTGTAAAACTGGGTTTTTGTTCTAATTTTAGCTTTACAGTAAAAATCAAAGAGAAAAAGTTTTTACTTATTAACCCGGACTAAGGTTTGCGTTGCTTTTGGTCATCAAAAATGGCAATTATAATCACTCATTTTAAAAGCGTCAAAACACTGTGCGTAATGTAAGGTTTTGTTTATCTGCTACGATACCTAATAGCCGAGGAAATAATTCCTCTGACGTCCGTTCAGTAAATAGATACCATAAACACTTCGGTGTTTCAACGCAAGATTATTTCTAGCACAAACGCAATAAAAATTCGTTATTATTATTAGCTGTATTTTAGCAAAACAATAATTCGGACTTTGTTGGAAACTTTGGGCTGTTCGCAGCTGTTTAGGAACAACTGATAATGGATAGAAGCTGGTCAATCCCAAGTCTCCCACCATTAGAGACTTACATTTCTGCTGTGGAACGTGATGCAAATCCAATGCAGCATGAATTAGATCAGCTTCCGTCACAACGATTTCAAACGTTTCAGCAGCAAATGACTGCATCAATGTTTTGCAATTATCCAATATTTCACCAGCCAATTCACGCTCTCCCAAATGAAATGTCTATTTCCGACGTGAATCCATGCTTTCCACACGAGCAGTTGGAACAGGAGCCAGTCATAAGCCAATCTGTACCCTCGGTCATATTGATGGCTTACGCAATACCATTCGAATCCAATTATTCCTACTACCAACCATATCACGCTTACCAAAACCTGGCAGAACTACGTTGGCAACAGGATTTTCTAACTGCAAACTTTTCCCCTTGGAAAGAAGACCCGGCTTCAAGCTCAACACCATCCCTAAAAGAAATCATCAACTCGTTTGCTTCGCGGGATTTGTTAGCGGATGGAAATAATGAGCAGGCACCAAACGTTGTCAGTCATCAAACCGGGATTGGTTTAGATCAAAGCATTGATTTAAATTTGCAGGCAGGTTAGTATGATAATCAGAAATATCTGTCAATCCTCTTACAAGCACGTTCTGGACGTCAACTTCAGATGGTCTAACCTAAAATTTTGATTCTTGCAGCAACAAGTCCACCCAGCGATTTATTTTGTAACTTTTGCGTGAAGAGTCGACGCCACAGACGCAGTAGCCATTCACACAATCTGAGAGATGTCAATGGAAGATTAACATGTCCAATCCTTCTAAATTACAAGTGTCCCATTTGTAAGTCTTCAGGACACACTGCTAAGTACTGCAACAAAACCCGCTGAGTAACTGGATCTTTGAAAACACTGGTATTTAAATTAGAATGCAATGCAGGATAGAATTGATAGGTAGTTAGATAGAATATCTACTTGCGCCTACGAACCGTTATGAATTTAGCTAGATATATATTTTAGAATATAATGGATTGACATAAATTAGCCCAAATTGACGATTAACGTTTGTGTTCATACTATGTATTTTGAGTTTTAATTGGGATTCTCCACAAATAGCTAAGCCGGTGGGTATTTATTCAGTCGCTTTTTTATTGCTTGAGATGTGAATCTTTTTTGCAACGTAACAGAGGTAGACCAAACCGAACGACGACGGTTTAATGTTTCGACGCGTTGGGCAATAGTTCCCCTTATTATCTATTAGCATGAATTTTACAAAAATAAAAAACAAGTAGTAACAAAATAAATAAATTTCCATGTTTTACAATTCCTTGTTTGATTGCTATATTTATATACGTTCATATTATTTGAGGCATGATCAAACAGATACAAAGGAAAACTATTGCAATCTAGTAGGCACGTGCGTAAAAATGATGAGAAGTCAAAGGATTTTCATAAATTAACTGTATTCCTTCCAGTTGTAAGAAACATGAACATGCACGACCTTTATTTGAAAGTAAAGAAATTTGCATAAATATTATGTGCTTCAAAAACTTGATATTTGCAGTCTTTTTAAAAGGGTAGTCAATAAATTGCATGGATTCGTTTGAATATTGCATAATATTCTTCCATTTAACGCTCAAGCAAAGTGGTTCATTTATTGAATTTAAATAATCGGCTCATTCAAAGCCATGTAATCGCCATTTTTATATTTAATCTAAGCTTATTGTGATACAATTAGCAAGCGCATTGAAAACGTGAAATGCTTGTTACTTTACTTTGATATCATTTGATTACCTCCGATATCCTTATGGAGTCTGCATATTTAGTTTGGCTAGTTGGTCTCCAATTACACTTGCGTTATTAAAAATACAAACATGATGGTGCCCGTATCAGCTGTCAAACAATAACCATTTACATAAAAGCAGGTCTAGCTAAAACTCCAGACATGATAGTGTTATAAATGTAAAATGTTTGTAAATATTTGATAAGCGATGTCAAAAAGCCGGCTTCATTTTCTTTAATAACTACAATTTACCTAACACTCCATGTGTTATGTTCCATATTCCATACCCGAATAACGAGTGGGCTTTCCAGTACTGTGTAACGCTAATTCTGAAGCGTTGATTAAAATATCTTAACAATGGGAAAAGAATTATAATGGAATGGAAGGCCACCCATTCCACAAAATCATGAGATTGACATTAATAAGAGCTGTCGTAGAAGAATGCGAACCACTAGCGAATAACGCGTAAACAGTATAAATGCAAAAGTATTAGCGCCGAAAAGGTATAGTGCCCGAAAAGGTACACCACGTAAAACGTATAATAGTAGAAACGAAGAAGTGGTATGATTTACAAAATACATATTTTATTTGTTTTTCTTTTAAATGCTTAACTCTACCAGGACACTTCCTTTTGCCACAAACATAGTACTCTTGCCATTTTTGTCTAATTTTTAAATGTTTAACAATAATTCTCGTTGTCTACCAGTTTCTTTAGACCCTATTTTGTCAGTTCAAACGTAAAAGAAATGTGTTCAGCCATTTTTTGTCACTTACAGGCCAGTGTAACACAAGTTTCAGACTGAAGTCTGAAAAGCTTGCCTTCAATATGGATTTTATTGCAAATATAGATTTTCACCTACTATGCTAATTACGCGTTATACTTTTTGAAAAATTGTACTAATTCAGGCCCATGAATGACCTTATCCGCGTCATGCTTTATCCGTGCAAACTTTTTTATAGTTATACCTTTTCCGCTTAAACTTTTTTATGCACAATCTGCAACGCATGCAATCCGTAGGTCTCTGATTGACCCCAAAAGGTTAAACGTAATTGTCGATAACAAATGGTAAGAATGATCACAAACGATTGCGAATAATAACGAAGGACTTCAAATTGTAACAAATTGCAACATTAACATGGAAACAAATGTTAACAAATGATAGCCAATGATCAAAATGGTAACAAATGGTCTAACTGGCTGTATTTTCATGCCGCCACACACTTTATTAAGTGTATTATTACACCTCTGCAGATCTATAAGCGTATTATTACACCTCTGGCAGCAAGTCTTTTCAGCACTGTGAGAGTAAAAGTGTTGCTAATATAGACGAGGTCTCGGGTAATCTTTTTCTCAGTTGACGTTCCAATTCCACGCTGCAAACATCAGCTATATTCTTTTCCTCTTGCTACGAGTGAAGCACGGCACTAAGAAGGTAAGCGAGAACAGGCATATAATGTTGTTTTTGTAATATTGTCAGTGACCGTGCGATTAACAGGTGTTTTTGAGACAGTTATTTAGCTTAAGTTATTGACTCTAATGCTCCGAGTTATCCAGAACAATTTCTCAGAAGTTATTGTTTTGTGTGCATTTACGAGGTAACAGTAGTATGTAACGATTCAGTGGGATCTTTTAAAACAGTGTCTAAAATAATAACCTCACTTTGAGGAATGGTTAATTGTTTTTGCGATTTCCACGAGGTTGTTAGGGACTTGTTGTTGTGTGTCAACGATGACAAAGTAGGCCGACATTTTCCTCAGACTGTATTTTGTAGTGTAGCAATCTGTTAAGCGTAGAATCGTGAATTTATGCAATTTTACTACTAACGTTTACTTAGCTCGGTTAAAAATCTGAGAATTATTTGCTGTTTTCACTGGTATTCATTTCATTCTGCTAGCACGAGCTTTCAGATGCAACGGATAGTAAAGATTTAAAGCAACAGAAAGATACGCGTCATAACGACATCGACCTAGTCCATATAATCCTGTTGAGCGATTTCATAAAAAACCCTAGAATATTCTCGACTCTCTTGATTGTTTTATTGGTCTGCAGTGAAAACCCATCCCTGTTTTCGTTGATACGTGTCGTTCAATGAGCAATTCGTAGCATGTGCTATCTGAAAATTTCGCCAAATCTTGTACAATAAAAGCTGTTAACAACAGCTTTGAAGACAAAGCTGAACGTAAGCACTGAATGTGACAGCAATAGTCTGAAGTAACGTATAAAACGGATGAAAAGAAAATGTTTAGGTTTTCATTAAAAAAAATACGTCAATGAATAGATTTACCATTGTCCTTTCCAATGCTTTTCCATGTAAAAATAGATGTTACAGCCTCACGGGCACCTTCAGGGTTGACAGCGTCAACTCAAATATGTGCTATTGAGCAACTATAGCTAAGCCCAATCCAATAAAACGTCATACGCTATTTAAACATATATGTGACGAAAGTTAGGGCCTGACAGTCCCTTTCAGGATCGATATCGTCAAGTCAAATATATGTTATTGAGCAGCTCTTTCTGAGCTCGTTTCAGTGATGTGTCACACACTGTTAAAATATATGTGACAAAAGTTATGGGCTGACAGGCACCTCTACAGTTGACGTTGAAACCTGAAACAGAATAGATATCGTCCTCTTGGGCTAAGGAATCGACCTGCCAAATTTATTTGAAATCGGTCAAACGGTACAGTACAGGACAGACAAGGTTTCTCAATATTTGCTGAACAAAGTTTAGGTTCGTAATAAATGCTAGGAGCCCTTGCAGAAAATATATTAGGTTTATTTATATTATTTAAAAATAGTTTATTTGTTTTCGTACCTGCAGGTGCATCATTTTCTTGCTATAACGATAAATACCGTATTTTACGGGAGATTTTCGGCGAATTTGTACAGCCATTAAATGCAGCGTTTTATGCAATTCTGATATATTTTAACGCATGTACAAAACGGTCATTCATAAGTTGATATGTCATATGTATTATCAATGTCCCTGCATTGGGAATGCGAAATAGGATTTTGATGAAATTTTGGAATCAGATGACTTAGTTATTCAAGCGACTAAATGTCTAGTTTACATATAAATAGTTAATTAGAAGGAAATATTTACCGAGTTGCGATTGTAGGATAACCCAGAACTTGGACTTTACTGCTTCTTTGTTTACACAGAATATAGTCGTTTAGAAAATATTGACGAGCTCTGCATAACAAAATGTGCATAAGTTTTGTAACGATTATCTACAATAAAGTACCGTTGTTGTTCAATCACGTACAAACTCAGTCGTATTGTATGCTCATTTGTAAATCTGTCAGATGCTACGATTCGTTTGAGAAATTTGTAGCTCATCTCGAAGCTTTTTGATTTTTTAATGATTGTTTATTTGCAGAAAATGAACTCTGTTTGGGATATGAAACTTCGGATAACTGCCTACTCACATAGAGGCAACAAACGCACTAACGAAGATAGGATTTGCGTGACACATCAGGGAAGTGAAGATGGAACACACACCTTGTTTACTTATTTCGGTGTATTTGATGGGCATAGTGGGACACACGCAGCTAACTACGCAAAAGAGCACCTAATGAACCAGATTGTCTCTCAAGAAAACTTTTGGTCTGACGATGATTCTGTAGTAGAAAGGGCAATCAGGGATGGATATATAAAATTGCACGAACAAATGTGGAAAGAATCAGGTAATCAAACTTTTTATTAGTAGACTTACATAAATACGTTGTTTTGAATCAAAATAAACTATTGTGTCTCCCAGTCAAATGGGAAGGGGCACAACGTGATGGTACTACCGCTACAGTTGGCTTTTTGCGGAACGGAAAACTATTTGTTGGTCATGTTGGTGACTCACGAATGGTACTTGGGGAAACTTGCTCTTCTGGATACTCAAAATACAATAATTGGATTGGCAAAAATATAACCAAAGATCATAAGCCGCACGACCCAGAGGAAGAAAACCGGATTATTATGTGAGTTGTTATGGACCACTTCATTCCCATATTTCAAATGCTTTGACGTTCAAGCTAAATTTTCAACTATGATATAACTTCCATAAATCAAATACTAGTACTTTCACCAAAACATTTCTGAATGCGACTACCTAAATAGTTAGAAATTCTGAAAGATAAAACAACCTAAAATAGCATTTCACTAACCATAACAAACTAGCGGGTATGTTACAGAGTTGATTAATTTAATCGGATATCTTATGCATAAAGCGAGCTGGATATTACTATGGATAAGAAAAGAACTCAGAGTTGTTTTCCTTGATGTTACTTGTGGTGTTCCATATTTCAAAACCAATTCTAAGTATTTAACATAAAACCTTTGATTTATGTCAATTATAGGGCTGGTGGCAGAGTAGACAAGCGTATAGATTCTGATGTGTGGAGGGTGGTTTTAGATAGGCATCCTCCATACGCTCCAAAACCGTATCTCGCAGTATCTAGGACACTAGGTTTGTATGGTATATTAACTGTGGCACATTATATATTTATTACCAAATTTTACAATTTCTTTTTTGTAAAATTAGGAGATTTTTGGAGTTATAATAGCGAAAAAGAGGAATTCGTAGTTTCCCCTGTTCCAGACATAACAGTCATCAAATTGGATAAAACCAAACATCGATGCATTGTGTTGGCAACAGACGGGCTTTGGGATGTCATGGAATACCCAGAAGAGGCTGTTAAATTCGTTCAAGAAGCCGCACAAAACAACAGTGTACTAACTAAACCCATTAGGTCAAAAGCAGCGGCCAAACGGACCTGGATGAACCCCTCCAAAAAGCTTGTAATGGAAGCAATTAAAAGGTTTAAATTGTAAATTATTACAAATCACCTTTTCAAATTTACAGCAGTCGTGAAAATGTAAAGCTTTCATCTTTTCTTCTAGAAACAAAGTGACCAAATCATTCTCTGATAATACCAGTGCCATTACCATACTATTTGATCCGGAACCTTGCACGTTTGACCCTTTAGCTAGCCTCATTAACTAAAGCAAGCCACTTTTTCTGAAATTCCCAAAAAGTCTGCATCATCAACCATTCAGTAATTACATGTTAATATGGGTAATCGAGTTAATTGTGTAAGATGACAGCAGTTCCAACGAAATAAATCTAGCTAACGGGTCTAAATTGTGAGTATATGTTTATGTTTATTAAACTTTCTACACAGTAGTTTCATTGATATGGTCTGAATTCCATTAAATTAAAGTAATACTTTCTGCAGAATCGATATAAGTTGAGTAAATAAGATTTAATCTCGATTCACGCAACAAAAAACTCACATACACCTTTATTTCATTCAGTTTTAACGATCTTGATAGTGACTCGCAGTGTACGGCTTCATCCCACACTCTGCGTATGATAGTAGTTTCAAAATCAGAAAAGAGATTCGTCAATAACGCGGGAGATAATCAAATCAATCAATAAATTGTTTACGAAACTTATTCAGATATTAGTTGAAATGTCCTAAATGTTTTCACATTGAATTAGCAGTGCTTGTTTGTTGCATATTCAGATAACATCTTACATCCGTAATTCAAAAACATTAGCTAATTTTTAACTTTATTTGTAATTATTAGTAATGCCATCGTTATTTGCTCAATCTGTTTCTGCCCCTTTCAATTCGATATAAAATAATTTTTCTGCCGAAGTTTTTAAGCCAATCTACATGGTTTTTATGAAGTCTTTTTACGACAGTTTCCTATACCTACATAAACAAAACTTGTTTTAAACTAAACTTAACTGGATTTAAAAAAAAGTTATTTGTCCATCAATTACTTCGCGTTTCGAACATATAACATTTCAATCAAAGGAAAATACTTGAAAAGAATGGCGTTTAAATATAAATTAGTGGTGACGCAAGCTTCTCCATTTGTTACCATGGCCTTGGCATTGCCATCACAGGTACATCCAGGAGAACCTGAATTGGTCTGTTTGGAGGGGACAACGCTAAAATAGCTTGAGCCTGTAGGAAAAGAGACATGGTCCTGAAACTAATACTGATTTGTACCTGGCCAGATATTTTGAAATCAGAACATAACATTGTGACCAATGTGTGTGTGATCAGTAACTTATGCTAACATTCAAAGAAAATTTTGTACCTTCGAACTGTTGGTGACTGGAGTATGCATTTGTAATGTTAACAAAAACGTATCACTACTTTTGTACCGTACGGGATATACAAATGTAT